>JAESUZ010001902.1:0-21798 GCA_017311185.1 Proteles cristata cristata | reverse complement strand
ATCCTGTGAGTAGGACAAGTGGGGAAAGAAGGGAAACTCTTACAGAGCACTTTACAAGAAGTATTGTATTGTTTTCCAAGCCACAGAGACACTAGCCAACTGGTAGCCAAGTGCTACTAACAGGACTCTTGAGTAAATGAACATCTGCTCCACCCATCCAACCACTCACCTATCCATCCATCAACCCATCCATCCATCCATCATCCCATCCATCAACCCACCCACCCATCCAGCCAGCCACTCATCCATCTAGCCACCCATCTATCCATCCATCCATCCATCCATCCATCCATCCATCCATCCATCCATCCATCCACACAGCCACCCACCTATCCACCCACCTATCCATCCATCAACCCACCCACCCATCCATCCACCCACCTATCCATCCATCCATTCATTCATCCATCCATCCATTAATCCATCCATCCACCCATCCACCCACCTATCCATCGATCAACCCTTCCATCCACCCACCCACCCATCCACCCACCCACCCATCCACCCATCCATCCATCCACCTACCCACCCACCCACCTAGCCATCCATCCATCCACCTAACCATCCATCCATCTATCCATCCATCAACCCATTCATCTATCCACCCATCTATCCATCCATCAACCCAACCATCCACCCATTTATCCACCCATCCATCCATCCAACCACCTATCCATCCACCCATCCATCCACCCACTCATCCATTCACTCATCCATCCATCCGTCCATCCTGACTACGTACAAAAGACTGTGCTAGAACCTCACATCCACTAGGATGGCTACCATTCAAAGCAAAAGAAAAAAGCAAAACGAAAAAAACATACTAAGTGTTGGCGATGACGCGGACAAACTGGAACCCATAGGCACTACCGGTGGTAACGAAAAATACTGCAGTTACTATGAAAAACAGTCTGGTCGTTCCTCAAAAACCCAAATAGAGCACTACCATGTGATCCAGCCATCCCACTTGTACGTATTTACTGAAAAGAATGAAAAGTGAGTCTTGAAGAGATATTCGCACACCTATGTTTACAGCAGTAATTCTCACAACAGCCAAGAGGCAGAAACAACCCAAGTGACCATGAACATACTTTCCTAGTGATAAGTGGAGACATAAAGTGCAGAATACCCACACAACGGAATATTATTCTGCCTTAAAAAGGAACGGAATTCTAACACACGCTACAACCCTGAGGTCACCGTGCTCAGTGAAATAAGCCAGTCACAGAAGGACAAACACCCTGGGATCCCACTGCCATGAGGTCCAAGACACAGAGACGAGGAGGGTGGGTGTCAGGGCAGGGGGACGGGAAGGGGGAGTTCGTGCTCGGGAGGGACAGTTCCAGTCGGGGAAGATGAAAAGGTTCTGGAGCTGGATGGCGGGACCATTGCACACAGTGTGAACGGACACCTGTCCATTGAACTGCACACTCACATATGGTTAAAATGGTGATTTCATGTTACATGTATTTTAGCACAAAAATGTCTAGACTGTATACTCTCTCTGAGGGGTAAAGAAAGAGTCAGAATAATGGTAATGACTGTTGATAGGAGTGTTCGTGGAGCCAGGTGCCGCTCTGAGCATCTTATACCCAATACGTCATTTGTTCCCTGCAGTAGCCACTAAGGTTTGTGCTCCTGCTGTGGCCATTTTACAGATGATACCTCTGCTCCGCCCCGACAGGGAGCTGGGAGTCCACCTCTGGGAGGTTCATTTGCACAGACGGAATCAGCCAGGCTCCCCTGTGCTCTGGGCTGAGCTCTTTCAGCCCGTAGGAGGCCCCGGAGGAGACCGGAAGGAGAGAGGAGGGAGAGGCCGGGGCACGCGTCCCAGGCCCCCTTCCTGCCGGCCTGGAGCTCTGCTCTCCTCCCTGTGCACACAGTCCGTGCTCCGGAGCCCTCTCTAGGAGACACAGCGCTCACACACACACACACACACACACACACACACAAACACAAGCACGCACCTGGCTGCCCAATGCGGCTCAACTCGCTGCTGCATCAGCCCTGCTGGCCTCCCTACGTCAGTCCTACCTCTGCAAATTGTCCTTTCGCTAAACCTCCCTGTGACGATGCTTCAGATTCCCTAGCACCCCTACGCCCCGTCTCTCGGGCATAAGACAGATCTCTAGGGGCGCCTGAGAGGCTCAGTCAGTGGAGCCTCTGATTCTTGGTTTGGGCTCAGGTCATGATCTCGTGGTCTGTGAGCTCGAGCCCTGCATCAGGCTCTGCGCTGACAACAGGGAGCCTGCTTGGGATTCTCTCTCTGCCCCTTCCCTGCTCATGCACGCCTGCTCTCTCTCTCAAAAACAAAGAAACAAACACATAAACTTAACAGATTTCTAGACAGGGTGCCTGCAGATGACAGAGACTCTTGATCCTGTCCCTGCGATGCCCACGCTCCAGGCCTGCCACGGGGGTGGGGTGTGGAAACAGTGTGTGGGACACAGGAAACACGCGGGACGGACGAAAAGGGTCCATCGTCCCCGGAACAACCAAACCTCCCCTCAGCAGCGGCAACAAAATGCTCCTGCCAAGCAAACTAGGAAGTTGCAGAGACACGATCCGGCCGGCTTACAGGTAAGTCTGGGAACCCATCTGCTGGCGAGTGATAAGTGAAGGCTTCCGAGGAAACTGACTGTGGACCCTGCCCGTTAGCAGGTGAAAACCGACCTCAGCCACAGGCCCCAGGTCCAAAGAGCCTTCTGCCTTCTTCTGTCCGTCTTTGCTCTCAAGCGTACTCACCACGTGCCTGCTCCCGGGAAAGCGCCCGTGCACGGACGGGGATCTGGGCGGGTGTCTGTGGGGACTGGGCATCCCTCTGTCCCCCTCTGTCCCCGCACTCAGCCTTCGCGCCCCAGCCCCCTGACCTGCGTCCAGGTCTCCTGATGGCGGAGCTGGACTCCCACTCCCACTCCAAGGACAGCTCCAGCTCTACCCTCCCATAGTGAGGAGCTGGCATTTCCCACCGTAACAGGCCGCAAGTCCCTGCCGGCCAGGGAAGATTACAAACCTAAAGAACGCTGCCGCACAGCCGTGGAGTGTGGGCACAGGAGGCCACCTCCTGTGGCCTCCAGGTGTGACTGTGATAAAGGAAACCCTCGGCAAGCACCGCGCGGGCGCCGGGGCCCCTTGGGAATACAGCGGAGCCACCGCGTCAAGAAGGGATTAGAAATCACAGTGGGCATGGGGCGCCTGGGTGACTTAGTCGGTTAAGCGTCCAACTTTCTCTTGGGTCATGATCTCACGGTTCGTGGGTTCGGGCCCCGCGTCGGGCTCTGTGCTGACTGCCGGCTCGGAGCCTGGAGCCTGTTTCAGTCTGTGACTCCCTCTCTCTCTGACCCTCCCCTGCTCACGCGGTCTCTCTCTCTCCTAGAAATAAATTTAAAAAAAAAAAGAAAAGAAATCACAGTGGGCAGCTGTGCCTGCTGACGTGCACACTGGGCAAGACCAACAGCCCCCGGGTCGTGGCTGCAGGCAGGGCGGCATCTGCGGGGGGCTGTGCCACCTGCAGACCCCCTCTCACAGCTGCTGGGGCGCTTCGGTGCCTCCAGTCCTGCGAGGCGGGCGCCATGCTCCTCACCCAGATGGCTCGAGGCCAGCGAGAGGGGGCTGATGTCGAGCCTCTGTTTTCTGATCTCCAAAATGCGGACAGCAACGCTTGGCTTTGAGAAGCTCTGAGGCCTGAATGGCACCGGGCGTGAGGACCCCCTAGCGCGTGCCTGGCACTGTCAGGAGCTCAGCTCCCCGACCCTTCTCCTGCTCTTCTGGGCCGTGCGATCGCTCGTCTCCACCCAAGTCCCACGTCAGACTGAGAAAATGTTTTCCTGCTCTTCCTGGCACCTGGGAGCAACTAGACCAGCATGTGTTTCCCATTCCTGTCCTGAACAGTAAGACGATAACATAGCGGCGCCTGGGCCGCTCCGTCAGTGAGGCGGCTGACTTCAGCTCAGGTCATGATCTCACAGCTCGTGGGTTCAAGCCCACGTCGGGCTTTGTGCTGACAGCTCAGAGCCTGGAGATGCCTTTGGATTCTAGGTCTCCCTCTCTCCTCTGCCCCTCCTCTGAGCGCTCTCGC
This sequence comes from Proteles cristata cristata, assembly GCA_017311185.1. NCBI lineage: Eukaryota > Metazoa > Chordata > Mammalia > Carnivora > Hyaenidae > Proteles > Proteles cristata. Next base: position 17,720 of record JAESUZ010001902.1, on the reverse strand, counting down.
TTTCTCTCTCTCAAAAATAGATAAATATTTTTAAAAAAAGATGAGAGCATAAAGGCAACATGTCATCTATCTCAAAACTGGATCCCCTGAAACACTAGGGACCATGCTGAGCCACAAGTCCCCCTCCAGGTGGCCTCTCCAGACTAGTTCACCACTTTCCCCACGCCAGACCACCGGACTGGAATAGAAACACTCATTTGCACCACATCCCAAGACCATGAAACTGAGGCCACACAGCTTAAACGGGCCCAACATTCATAAAGGAGATGCTCCCTGGCCACCTTGTAGATCCACCCACCCACCCAACCACCCATCCATCCATCCATCCATCCATCCATCCATCTCTTCAGCAACCCATGTGCCAAGCACTATTCTAAGGCAATGCAGATGAGCAGTGAACAAAACAGAGAGGAACCCCCACCTTGCAGAAGGTAACACAGTGGGGTGTGGTGGAGGCATTGCACACAGCAGATAAAAGATGAGGACACTCCCACGATCACACCCTCCCCTCCTCTCCCCTACCTCTCAATGTTCATGACCTCACTATTTTCACATCCTCCAGTTTTCAAACTCACAGTCTATTCATAACTTGATTTCCTCTTCACTCTGTATTTAAATGGATTAATTGTTCACTACTAGCCTTTCTTTACAGCTTTTCCTTTCCTGGATCCTTCATTCTGGTTGATCGACAAAACAAATGCATCTCACGTGCTCATCTTTGAGAAAGGCTTTCTGTTGCTTTTATATGCAAACAGCAGTCAGGCTGTGTGTATGTTATCTTTGGGGATAACCCTCCCCCTCCACCTCAGGACCATATGGATATTTCTCCATTATCCTCTGGCCTTGAATTGGCAGAAAGGAGGCGAGCCTGAGATCTCTGCCCTTGCAGGGGAGGCACGCTTTTGCCTAGATGTCTGCAGATTTCTTCCCCTTGTCTGACCTTGGATCTACCTGATCGGATGTTTCTGGAACGCGGCAGGTGTGTCCGACCTTTGCTTCTCTACTACGTCTTCCTCTGGAGGCATCTTCCATTGGACTGTTGGCCACCGACCCCCTTCAGGAGCTTAAACGATGCTTCTGAACATCACCCGTGTTTTCTTCCACACCGGCTGCTTCTTGCTAATTGCTTGGATCTCTTCCCCTCGTTGTTTCCGAGCCACATTCATTCTGGTTATCTTAAGTCCCCCGTTTCTGACATTTTCTCCATTTTAGCAATGTATCTTCTATTCCTTGCTGCTCCTAATGGATTTCTTCGTCCTTAATAATACTGCTTGGATCTTCCATTTTTTCCTTAGGTCTTCAATCTCCCTTTTCATCTCACCCTGATATGTTTTACTCTTCTATTTTCTGCGCTTCTCAACTGCAGGTCTTATTCAGTTGCTTTATAGCATGAAGCGATTACGAGACCATTTCTTTACGGTCCTTTCTTCGAGGTGAGATTCTTTTCTTTTCCTAATATCACATTACAAACATTTTTAGAGCGCACAACTGGAAAATAGCTTTAGGTTGAACTATATGACATTCTGCTATGTGACTATTTTCCATCTATAAAAATAGTAATTTCATGGTTCAACCTAATACCATGAACACCCAGTTAAATACGTATCTACACACTTTCTAGGTCTGCTAAAAAATAAGTTACCAGGCTCAAGATGCTTCGCTCCTAAAGATTTCAGCAGGAGTCTCCTAAGAAGAACCTTGTCCTATAAAAACCAAGAGTCTGTGTTGGGTTATTTATCTGTTCCTTCCTTCCGTCTTTCTCACTTTATTTTATCCTCAAATGTGTTTGCACAGCATCTATTTCAGCTGACACATGCCTGGGCGACTCTGCAGATGCTGGACTTGCTCTGATGTGGTGGCCGTGGACCCTCACTCTCTCTCCACGGGTCAGCTGTGCTCTCCCAGCTACACTGGAAGAGCCGAGAATCTGGGGCCCCACTGCCACTTCTGCAGAGTTCAAGGAGCTTAGGACACCCAAGCTTTGCTCTGTCTGCAACAGGGAGGGGGGACCAAATTCCCAAGTCATACTCCAGCCCAGCGCAGCAACCCCGAGGCAACCTGGGGCTCCCTGCAGAGGGCTGGAATAGCCAGGAAAGGGCATTTCAGAACGTTCTGCCCTTTGGGGGAGTAAATCCTTCTGCCTGGACTCCTTCTTCCCTTCTCACCCTACTTTTGCTTGCCTAACCTTTTCTATCCTTCAGGGTTCAGCTAAGATGTCACCTCCCCCAGGAAGCCATCTATGTCCCCCACAAACTGGGTTAGGGGATCTGACTCTATATGGCCACTGCTCTAAGGATTCTCCCTGTCATCACCCTTATCACCTGAGATGTCACTGATGAATTATGCGTCTGTCTGTCCTCTCTTAGGCTGGGGATGTCTGAACAGCAGGCTGGGTCTTTTTCACCTTATACCTCTTGTGCCTAGTACAGTGCCTGACATATACTTCAAAATATGTTTCAAAGTCCATGAAAAAGCAGGGGTGTCCAAAGAAACTTGGGTCACTAATAAAGAATTCTATAAAGATACACACCGAATTTTCAGAAAATTAAGAAATTCTAACACCACAAACGGAATGGAGAGACACCACCGAGTGGGTAAAGACATTCTCCACACATCAATCCCACAAAGGGCTTCCACCCATAAGACATACATTTTAGAACCTCCTACAGTTCAGTAACAAGACCACCCAATTTAAAAAAAAAAAGAGCAAGAGACTGGGTCACGCATTTCATAAGGAGGAAGTTCTGACGATTGCAAAAACTTCAACGAGATACTCAAATCAAATCACAGTGAGACTCCAGCACACCCATCAGTGCGGCTAAAAGCCAGAAGGCTGACAAACTCCATGGTGATGAGACTCTGAAACAAGAGGAAACCTCGGTCTTCTCTGCAGAAAGCAATCTGCAAAACCGCTTCTATGAAAGCCTTTTGCATCTCTACTCCCAGCGCCTACCCGGCAGACAGGTGCGCCTGAGTCCACGGAAAGACAGGGAACGCTGCCGGGCGGCGAAAGTGAACCGGCACCGGTTATAAGTAAAAACGAGCGCCTCTCACACAAAGGTGTGTGCGAGAAGCCAGACAAAGGACCGTGTAGCCCATGACTCCACGGACATCAAGCACAAAACCACGCAACACTAATCTGTGCTGCTGCGAATCAAGACAGAGCTTGGGGTGGGGAGCCAGTGGCTGGTGGGGGCACAAGAGGGAACCTTCTGGGGCACGGGGTGGGGCTGTTTTCATCCCCGTGGCAGACACACAGGCGTCTCTGAAGGTAAACACCCAACAATGTGCAGCTAAGATGTGCGCCCTTTACTCCCTACAAATGTGCCTTAGTAAAACATTTTAAAATCATAGGCAACATTAAAAAAAACAAACCTACTTTTGTGTGCATGATGCCATCCAAGAAAACCAAGGTGAGGGTCAGACACGAGAATGACGACGGTGGTCAGCTGGGTCATCCCAGCAGAGCTACGAGGAGGCACACTAGGGAGGTAAAACTCACCGACGATATTCTCAATATTGCTGCCGTTTGCTGTGCAAACCTCACCTCTCTCCGGAAGCCCTCCCTGACCTCCACCGACCACCCAGGACACCCCAGGTGTGTTGTCATATCACCCCTGTGTGCTCTGTTTGACGTGTCACTTACATGTTGATTTCATTTACTACAGCATAAGTCCCAGAGACAAGAGATCTTTCTCACTGCTATATTCCCAGCCTGCCACACAGCAGGTGCTCCATAACTCGATCTTGAATGGATCTTGAATGCATAAATAAGCACTGAATGAATATGGATATATATATTAAACATACACAAGTACATATATACAAATAAAATATATATCATATATGTTCTCTGTTCTTTAAACAGTTTTGGAAAAGCGTGCAACTTTAAAATTCAGGATTTTAGACTTACTAGTAGTTTGGAACCAAACTCTGGGTGCGTGGGGGGCCAGAGAGATAGGAGCAAAATCAAGAGTGACTATTCACTGCGTTTGGAACAGCCACTCAAGGCTGAATGGAACAGGTCAGGCTGGAGAGTATCTTGAGGGAATAAATTCTTCCCAGGTTGACAGACAACCTCCCTGCTTCCACAGCTGTAGCCAGAAGCACCAAGTCCCTAGGGACCAGGGGCCCTTCAGGGTCTGGCCCCCGGCACCTTCCGCGTCCCAGTCCCCAGAGCTCTCCTCAGACCCTGATGTCGTCGTTCACCCTCCCGGGCTGTTCCCTCTGCTCATCCCCGTCCACCCGGTGAACTTCAGGAACCCGCTCGGGGACGCCTCCTCTCGTCTTCGCCAGCCCGAGCCCCTCAAACACACCTCTGCCCACGAGCCTGCACCCAGGCGTTCCCCGCACACATCCGTGTGCACGTCCACCGCCCCGTCCGCTCAGGCCTGACCCACAGCCAGGGCTGCACAAACAGTTTCGTGGGAGGGAACAAGGACAGTTTCCAAAGCGAGGCGGGTGGCTCAACTTCCCCCACCGTCAGGCCGTGTGCGGGTTTGAGACGAGGGCCCCTCCCGTGTTCACCCGCCCCTCCCCCACCGTCAGACCCCGTGTGGCTTCCAGAGGAGGCTCCCCTCCCGAGTTCACTTGCCCCTCCCCCACCGTCAGACCGTGTGCGGCTTTGAGACGAGGCCCCCTCCCGTGTTCACCCGCCCCTCCCCCACCGTCCGACCCTGTGCGGGTTCTAGAGACGGCCCCCCTCCCGTGTTCATCAGCCTCTCTCTCCAGGCGGCCCACACGACCCCCACCCCGGTTTTCCCACTGCTTCCTGTCCACCTCTCGAGGGTGGGGGGCTGGCAGGACCTGCCCTCTGACCCCTTCCTGTCCTGCCTCTCCAGCACCCCGGGGGGCAAAGGACACGTCTACGTCAAGGCAGGGCCGCGGGACCAGGGTCACACCTGACCGGAAGGCAGGGTGGCCACGGAACTATTACCCAGACCAACGCTCTGTGGGAAAAACAGCGAGTCACCCGCAAAGAGAGGCGTCCAAGGACAGAGCGCACGACTCTGAGCGTCAGCTGCAGGCTGGACACCGGGTGTCCCCGGGGTCATCTGACTGCAGCCGAGGTGACTGCCGTCTCTGGCTGAACCAGATGGAACAACGGGCTCTCTTTCGTTCGGGGGTCAGAGCGCGTGTTGTCAACACCGGAGCCACACTCAGCAGGTGACAAGCTTGCCGCAGGAGGGCCTCTGGAACCCAGAGACACCGCTTCCCGACTCCGGCCAGGCCGTGCCAGGAGGAGCGGAAGCGACCAGTGTCCACCATGTAACCTGTCCTCTGTCTTTGCACCCTCCCCCCCCTCCCCCAGTGTGGCTAAAGGAGCACAAACTGAACGTGCCTGCACTGCGATCCCCTACAACGCATTCCTTTCTGGGTCCAGTTACACAGATGGGTGCGATGGGCCCGGCTCGACCAGTGCGGCTTGGCCGATCCGCTAGGGTATCAGCTCTGGCAGCCCGGGCCCACCCTGATGCTCTCCCCCACCCACCCCTCCTCGGGGGGCCCACACGGGGGTCTCTCCAGTGGTCCCGCGCTGTGGGTTTTTCATTCCAGCAGCCTTGTGGCCAACGGGGGACAGGGGGTTGCCTTTTCAAGTCCACAGCACCTCCCCCTAACAGCCCGGGGAGGGCGGGGCGGTGCTGAGCGCCACTGCCTTTTCTCTGCCTGGAATCTGCCTTCCCCCTTTCCAGGTACTCTGCATGGGAGCCGCTAGCTCCTCACACTCTTCCTAAGGCCATGGCTCCCATCTCTTGCATCTCTGGGCGTCGGAACAGAGCAAGGCCATCATCCCGGTTTCACTCGAATCGCTGCAGTGGAAGCTCACTGAGCAGGGTCGGGTGATGGCTGTGCGACCTTGAGCAGCTTGCTGCGCCGCTTTGAGCCTCGTTTCCACCTCAGCTGGCATTCAAATCCGGGCTCCATCTAAGGCCAGGCGTGTGATATGGATGGAGTGGCTTCACCTTCCCGGCCCTTAGTTTCTCCAGGAGTCAAATGGGGGCTTTCATAACCATCCCCAGCTGGGAGGGGGTCCAGTGAAGCAACACACTTCCAGTGCCTGGGATACAGAGGACGCTCGGTTCAGGGAAATTCTCCTCATCCCCAGGTGACAGCAAGAACCTCAGTCCTGGCCCCCAGCTAGGCTCCCGCATGCTCATGTTGGGAGGCGTTGCATGAAGCTGGCGGGTCTGCCCTGGGACGAAGGGGAACCCCAAGCCCTGCACCCCAACACTGCACACACGCCGAGCTGGCAGGCCACCTGCTTCTTCCCTGGGATACTGTGCTCAGCCCAAGGGAGCAGGAGCTACTCAGGGCCAGGGCAGATGAACCCTGGGAGCCCCGGCAACTACTCCAGATGATTCCAAATTGCCAGACGCGGTCTCGCCCCTGAAAACTGCAGGCCGACCACGTCACAGCATGCAGAGCCCGCGAGAGGCCTCAGGGACCTGTGCTCTGACTTTCCCTAATAAGAAGCCTGGGTGGCCGATCTCCAGGAGGCAGAGTGGACATTCAGGGAACCTCGAAATCATGCAGGGCTGTTCATCATAGTGTCCCTCCCAGTGGACACATTCCTGGGGCAGAAGGTGGAGAAGACTGGCCCGGAGGCCCTTTAAACAAGGGCCACCCACGTGGACGGCCTGGCCTGCTCCGGACGGAGATGACAATTGCCTGGTTAATGAGACAGGTCTGGGAGGCCTGATCGGAGAGGGGCAGGCTGTGAATCTACAGCCCCAGCGGCAGGGACGGCAGGTACATCCCCCCTGGTAACATTCTTGCTCAACTAACGTTACCTTTCCGTTCCCAGTGCCCAGGGGGTTGGCCTGAGGCTGGAGGCTGGCGACAAAGAGACAACAAGAGTCCTCGGACATATAAGGACTTTGGGCGCTCTGCTCCCTGTTGTAGCCTCTGTCTTCCCCCGCCCCAGCACAGTGCCTGGCACACAGTAGCTATGCAGCACAGGTTTGTTGAATGACTGAGCGATGTCCACCCTCAGGTGCTGACAGTCTGAGGAACAGACAGAAGAGCAGGAGAGCAGTGTACCTCCCTGGATCACTGCATGCTTGAAAAGCACGGCCTGGAGAAGTGAGGATCCGGCCCGTGCTTTCATACCTGTGGCGATGACAGCCTCAGTACCTACTGGATAGCGGTGAGCTCTTCACCTTTTTGTTCCTGAATCCATTATCTCCAAGGATGTTCATTTCGTAAAACTCACTGAATTAGGAAGGGAGGGGGAACTATCCCTGCTGGCGGCCCCTGCTCTGCGCTCTGGGTCCCCACAGATGCACCTGCTCCCTGGACCGCATCATCTTACAGAGACCACGACGCTGGGCCGGGGGCCCCTTCGGTATCCATTCTATGATTCCCTTTCAGGAATGGGGCCTTTGTCCCTCCCCCCGACAGGCCCCTCCCAACCCGGGGCCAGTGGATGGGGCCCTCTCCTTGGCTCTCCACGGGCCCCGAAGGAAGGACTGATCCCCTCAGCACATCCCTGAGGGCCAGACGGGTGCCCAGGGCTCTGCTACCACTCCAGTCCTGCTAGGAAGCCACTCTCAACTCACACAGAGCTGCCACGCCTCCAGGCCTTTGCCCTTGAACTTAACTCCTCCTGGAATGCCTTCCCGCATGGCCACATCTCCTCTTCTGCCCAGAGCACCCACCACATCCCACACGACCCCTGAGAGCCTCCGGGCTTCGGCAGGGACCCATTTTGAGCCCTGCGTGAGGCCCTGAGGGTGACTGAGAGCACTGGCTTTGGGCTCAGGCGACCCAGAACCCGAGCGCTGCCTGTGCCGCGTTTGTGCTGGGCGACCCCAGGGGCAGGTTCCTTAACCTCTCTGAGCCTCGGTTTTCTCATCTGTGCAAGCAGGGATAATTGAACCCTCTGGCCGAGATTGTCGTAAAGATTAAATGAGAGAACAGAGCCCTGCACACCAAGATTCTGACCGACAGGGGCTGTGAGTAGTGACAGTAGCAGCAGTATTGTCCCCTGCGCATCTAACAAGTGAGTCACACAGCTTAGGGGAGACCTTGCGGCAGCAGCTCAGGCAAACCAGTTTCTGGGCTGAAAAGGCCGGCGAGTCGGCGATGTTCTAGACAGATCCACCTGGATCACGGCCGGTGTGTGCGGGACACAGAGGCAATGAGGCGGGACGCGGGGTCTACACAAACAGCCTGGAACAGTCCCTCCCTGGGACTGCCATCCACCTGAGGTCTGCGTGGGTCAGCCCGGTGTCACGGCCCCTCCTGGCCAGAGCCTCCCGGGTGGGGTGGCCGCAGCTCCCGGCCGGCTCCCGGTGTCCCTTTAGGGCACTTTGATAAGAATCTGCACAGGCAGCTGTGCTCCCGGGACAGGGCTGCCCTCCTGGCTCCTCCCACTGCCCCTTCCATCCCTCCTGCAGCCCTTCCCCGTCCTCCCAAGCCTCCGCGCCTGCTCCTTCTGGGGCCTCCTGGCCCTCTATCAGAGACGTTCCGACTCGACACCAGGGACCACCTCCTCTGAGGCCTTCCCACCCCTGACTGGGAGTTCTTCCTCTCTCTCCGGCCGCCTGCTGCTGGAACGGCTGCTCAAGTTCCAGCTCGGAGCTGGCAGCCACCTGCCTCCCCGCCCTTGCACCTGGATGGGCAGGCCTGCCGCGTCCACAACGAATCTTCCGGGCACAGGTGGCGGGGGGCAGGGGATGTAGCGGGTAGGCCCGCAGGAAGGACGGAGCGGAGAGCAAATACCCTCCCATAAGGGATAAACCAAAACGCAAGCCACACGCAGAAGACGTCACACACCAGTCCCCTAGTCCTACCCAGACCAGAGGAAGGTCTCGGCCACACCACACCCGTACCTTCCCAGTGCAGGGCGAGGCTGCAAACCCCGCGCCTTCTCTGCTGGCCGCCAAAATGCAAGTCGCCAGAGAGATTACGGTTCACGGGGGATACCCGACAGGCACTTTTCCGCACGTATGAGGCGGCCTCGAGGTCACCATGACGCCACTGTTTAACCGTCCCCAGACGTGTAGCTGTGTGGGCTCACCTGAGCCACAGCCCTGGCCCAGCAGGCGGGCAGGTGCAGCCCCTGCACATCACTTGTGCTGCCCGGGGACCCAAGCATCCGGGGCTTTCCGTCCACCACAGAAACGGCTCACTGAGTGTCCACACAGCCCACTCCTCCAGCCTCGACATCAACAGGCCTGGGGGAGGGAGGGGGCCTCGCCTGGCCTGCCCCGGATGCCAGGGAGAGCACAGCCGTGTCCACAGCAGTGACTCCTGGCCCGTGGCATCCCCAAGTGCCCTCGCGATGGCTGCAGGGCACAAGGTCCTCCCTGCATGGGGCGCCGAGTGAAACGAAAGGCCAGGTGGGCAGAGAGCTGTTACTCTGCACAGCTCCCTCCATAAAGCTCCCAGCAACCTCTCATACATGTAAGAAGCCTGACACTCCAGGATTTTGGAAAGCCCATCTGTGGATGCAGGCTATGTGAGGTCGGAAGCCCATCCACATCGGCGTCCCCAGGTCCCCAGGGCCAGGTTCAGCATAACGTGGCAGGGGTTTGCTGCCCCAAATCCATCATTAGTCCCATTGATCTACCGGTCAGCAAGTCAAAGAGATCAAGGCCACAGGGATCACCCGATCTGCCCCCATAATTCCACACAATGGAGTCAAGGCCATCGGAAATGGACAACCAAGCTCCCAGAATGATCCAGTCCATCATGGGAGCACCCTTTTCATTTTTCAAAGCAGCGACACAACAAAATCTCAGTACTGAGCTTATAAATAACCCTGCACTAACTTGGCCCGAGACAAGTGTTCCCTGAGCCCTGAGCTGGAAGAGGCCTCCTGTGTCTCGGCAGGAAAACGGGTGAACGGGACCCATCCACACAAAATGAGGGACACGAAACGGCCCGTAGAACACACAAGCCCCGGCTGCCCTAAGCATCAGAGGGGAGCGGCGAAGGCAGCCAAAGAAGGCCCATGTACCGATGTGCCTGAATGCAGCCAAACTTCAGTGCCTGAGCTAAGAAGTGCCCCCCTGGGAATTAAACCCTATGCAGCCACGCAGGGACACAGTGGTCACATACATCAGGGCACGGTCCTCCCCCAGAGAGCAGTTGCTGGCGGGGAACATCGCGTGGCCGCAGGGCTGCTGGGGGCCCCACGTGTGGATTCGGGTGGTGAAGAAAGGTGTCTATACTACAGTGAGTCTGTGACCTATACACACACACACACACACACACCGCCTTCCCTCACTCACAGCGGGGCCCAGTCTACTGCCCAGATGTCCACAAATAATGGTCCCTCGATAATGCTCCTGTGTCCCTGGCTCATCACAGGGTGCATGTAAGTGCTCTGTTGTAGGAGAGACGTTGTTACCCGGAAGGTCAGTGTATCCTTGGACCCACAACTCTGCTCCTAGGTACAAACACCAGTAGACACATGACTTTATGATAGGAAAATCCCAGACTCAGGAGGCATAGAGGGAAAGGTGAAGACCTGAGGCCTCTGGGTGGGGACAAACAAGTGCTCTGGAACAAAGCTGGGAGGGCCTGACCACAGTGAACCCCCTCAGGGGTGTGGTTCCTCTAAAGCACAGACCAGACACCACCTCCTGCCGTCAGTGTCCCCGCAGCAATCTGACAAAAGACCTGACTGAAACTAAGTAGCAGGCCGTAAAATGTACGACCCACAAGGTACTGATACGGCCACACATCACCCACACACAATGGAGTCGAGGCCATCAAGGATGGACAACCCAGCACCCAGAGTCATCCAGCCCATCACGGGAGCAGCCTATTCATTCTCTGAAGCAATGAGACATCAAAATCTCAGTACTGAGGTTATAAATAATCCGGCACTGAATTGGCACGAGCGATGTGCTCCCTGAACCCTGAGCTGGAAGAGGCCTCCTGTGTCTCGGCAGGAAAACGGGTGAACAGGACCCATCCACACAAAACGAGGGACACGAAACGGCCAGGAGAACATACAAGCCCTGGCTGCCCTGAGCATCGGAGGGGAGCGGCCAAGGCAGCCAAAGAAGGCCCATGTCCCAATGTACCTGAATGAAGCCAAACTTCAGTGCCTGAGCCAAGAAGTGCCCATCTGGGGATTAAACCCTATGCAGCCACGCAGGGGCACGGCGGTCACATACGTCACATACGTCACATATGTCAGGGCGCTGGTCCTCCCAATAATCCCAATAATCCATCTTTTTTCCTTTGAAGACCTTGCCCCGTCAGCTTTCCTAGTCTATATAATTTGGAGAATGTTAACTCTCTACAGAACCGAAAGGTGAGCACGTAACCTAGATCTGGCCAATCAGTGGATTTCATGCCCTTTGTTTCAGTCACCGGATCGAGGCTGGACATGTGACCTGGCCCGGCAAACCCATGCCAGGCCCTGCAACTGAACTGTTGTGAAGGAGACGCTCTCTTGCCTTGGGGAGCCGTCGGGGCTGCTCCCTGCAACAAACTGACTAGACCGTGAGGCCAATATGATAGGCAGAGAGTGACAAGAACTCCTGATGACACAATGTGGGTCCCCGGGTCCACCCGGACCTGACGCTCAGTGGATCTGGATGGCAGTGGACCGCAATGGAGCTAGGACCCAGGCCAGCAAAGCAACACACTAGCTTGAGCACTGATGTTTCTGCATGTCTGTGTGTTCAACATAAACTATGGAGGGAAGAGGACCCCAGAGAGAGGAACCCCAAGAGTGTGCATGCAGAAATCACACTCACAGGCCAGAAGAGTATGGATCATGGGGGGTGGGGGGAAAGGACTTGCAGTCCACGGAGAGGAAGGTCTGCTCTAGTCCAACAGGCGGCTTTACCACACTATTTGCAACTTTGTACATATGAAGTTAGCTTTGAAACAAGACTAAAGGAGACCCCAGCAGGCAGCTAGAGTAGCTTCATGGGTGCAGGAATTAAAACAGCATTTAAATAGCCAGCAGCAGCCTGTTTGGAGTGTTTCCAAAGCCTTGTGCTGTTTCTGTCTCCCCAAGGAGAAATCCCAGCTTTGCTGCCCTCTCTTTCTTATGCAGGAACAGGTCCTTCAAATGAGTCCCTCCATGGAGGACAGGTGGCAGGGTCAAGGTCACACAGGCTACTGAGGCACAGCAGCCCTGGGGACAAAGGGCTTCCTGCTACAACCCCCTGGTGGGAAGCACCACCACAGGCAGGTTTCCTCTGGAGCCACAGAGGCTGCAGCCTCAGGGCGCTCACTTGTGTGGCCCTTCTTAGATCTGACACATCATTCCAGGCTCTTTGTCTGAAAGAGGGCCACCCACCCACAAATATAGAAATTCAAAACTCTAGGCCCACAAGGTGTGCATCTGCCCCAGTCCCCAGCCACATCCCAGGCTGTTTCCCACCCCCTTATCCCCCAAACCCTTGGAGCCTTGTCACTGTCTGGATGTGACTTGCAATAGCTACTCAAAGCCTCTGCTTCCGCAACAGGCTCTGCTCCTTTGATTTGCCAATACCTCCCTATTATTGGTGATTTCCACACTTGTTATGCAAATGACATCTACTGAGACCCATTGTGTGAAATGCTTACTGGACTCTTTGAAAGTCCTCTTTATTTTAAAAATAAAACTAAATCTTCCTGCTTCTCCCTGGGCCAGTGCTGGGGGAGGGGAAGTTCCAGCCTCCAGAAAGGAAGAAGCTCAGGGGCGCCTGGGTGGCTTAGAAGGTTGAGCTTCTGACTTAGGTCATGAACTCCAGGTTCCTGGGTTCAGGCCCCATGTCGGGCTCTGTACTGACTGCCAGCTCAGAGCCTGGAGCCTGTTTCAGTTTCTGTGTCTCCCTCTCTCTCTGACCCTCCCCGGCTCTCGCTGTCTCTCACTATCTTAGAAATAAATAAAAATTTAAAAATTTAAAAAACAAAAGAAAAAGAAAGGAAGAAGCCCCCCAGGCTCATAAGAGCACCTCCCTCCCCCACCCCCTGGCCATCTCAGGGACCTGTCTCAGGTGCCTTCGAACCTGTCAGGGCTGGAAGAAGGACCAGGTCACACGTGCAGGCTCCACTGCTTGACCCTGACTCGGGTTCCACGCCTTCATCCCCTCAGTGCCCCTGAAGTCTTCCCAGACTGTCAAGGGCATCCCAGACTGAAGGGATGCATCTGCCCTCCTCACGCTGGCACTCCGGAGCCCCCAGGCCTGAAAGTAGTAGACCAGAGCATGGGGGCTGCCCAGGGAGCTTGCACCCTGCCCAGGGCCACCTTGGGGCTTCTCACCTTCCTCCCGAGAATGGGATCCTCAGCACTCCACGCCCCACACTACGAAAGGGAACCCCACTTCTGAAGTCACATGACTTGATGTTCATGATGTTGCAAAATCACTTGAAAAGGAATCATTCCAGAGGTAATAATTCTTGTTTTTAAATGTTACTTTATTATTATTACTATTGTGACAACTAACATTCGCTCAGCCAGTCCCGCAGACCAGGCCCCACTCCAATCACTATACACCCACTGACTCATTTAAGCCTCGTGATGTCCCAGGAGGCAGGCGGTACCTGGACTTCACTTAACGTCACTGCTCTCTAGGGCTTCTCTGTTCTAACTGCAGAAGGAACACATGCTCACTGGAGCAAACGGAACCGTCCAGAGGTGTGGAAGAGCACGTCCACAGTGTGCCCTGTGCCGCCACTCTCCCCCTTCCATCCCTGTCTACGGCACTCCCCTGGCCCAACCAAGGAGACTGGTTCAGGGACACGGTCTGCACATATAGGCCCACGTGTGCAAGTGCATATGTGGAGGCTCTCTTAGAATCATCCTCCCCATGCTACGGAGGAGGAAATGCAGTTCAGAGAGGTTGAGTGACTCCCCCAAGGTCACACAGCAGGCAAGTGGAGGAGCCAACACTTATCCTGGCTCCCCAATTTAAAGGCAAAGTCTGTGACCTTACCCACTGGCCAGTACCTCCAGATTCTTATCTGCTTCAAACAGAATGGGTGCTGATGACCACAATGATAGAAGATAGCAGTGCACATTGACTACTGATCACAGTCCCTTCTGGGGTACGTTAACTACTCACCTAGGCTTCTGCAAAGCCTATTACTTGCACAGCCTCTCTCCCACTTCACAGAGAAGGGACCTGAGGCATCATGAACAGAAGCCACGGCCCCAGGTCACACAGCTATGAGCAGGGACAGAGCAGCATTTAAACTCAAGGTCCCCAACTACAAAGTCAGCCCAGGAAGGATGCAGGGGTGGGCAGGGCAGGGTTTGGCAGGATGGCCACTGTCCTCATCCTGAACTCAGGTGGACGGATCGGAGTGCCTCAAACTGACCACCTCAGGGCCTTTGCACAGGGAGTTCCTCCCTGACTGCTGCCCTTTGCCTGGCCTAAATAATGCTTGTGACCCCTCCGGCTCCCAGTTTACTAGCAGTGAGTCCTTGGCGCCCCTGGGTAAATTCCAGTGCTTGCCACTGTAGCAATGGTGCCCGGCAGATGTGGGGTAAACGTGTGTTCAGTCAGCAGTGCTCCATGAATAGTGTGTTCCCGTAGGACGACGGCTGTGCCAGGCTGAGGGGACGCCGTGTGTGATGAAACAGGGGGAAGGTATGCTGGTGGCTGGCATCTACTGCCCTTAGTAAAATCTCCAAAGAGATCTCTGCCCAGGTGGCGCAGTCAGTTAAGATCTGACTTCTGACCTCGGCTCAGGTCATGATCTCACAGTTCGTGAGTTCAAGCAACAGGCTCTGAGCCCATCCTGCAGAGCCTGCTTGGGATTCTGTCTCTCCCTCTCTCTCTCTCTGCCCCTCCCCTCCTTGTGCTCTGTCCCTCATAATAAATAAACCTATTTTTTTTTTTAAACTGTCGGAGGTCGAGCTGGCTCCAGCAGGTCCAGGGGTCCCTGAAGGATGGACTGTGTCGGCGAGAGAGAGAGAGTGAGAGAGCCCCGAGATTCTTTCCGATCACCAGCCAGGCATCTCTGTCCTGTTGGTTTTGGGGTCTTTATTTATAAAGGTTCAAGAAGAATATGAGGTCAGAGAAAAGGAATTTCTTACAAGGAGAGGCCTTTTGTGATATCAAGTGCAGAATTATCCCAGTCATAGTGAATTTACGACCAAGGAAATACCAGGATGCTCTTAGTGAAAAACAAGAGAACATACAGGATACATTGTACGTAGATCACCTAGGAGTCATTCTGTCTGGCTCTCAACAGGATCAATGTTTCTGAATTGGTTTGTTTGTGGAAACTAACCTGGGGGCCCTAAATGTGTCAGTCTTTGCACCTGGGTTTCTGTTTTAGCTACTCTTCTCTATCCTCATCCGAGCTGCCAGTGGAAGAGAGGGTGTTTGTGGAATGTACGCCTTGAAGAAGGGACTGCTATGCTTCACCAATTAGCAAAGATACAAGTAGTAACTGTGTTCTGCCCTTAACCCCAAAATAGGCCCTTTGTCTCAGGGCCAGGCTCAGTTGTAATTCTTGTGTTCTTAACCCCCTCAGTCTGGGAACTGCAAGGCCCATAAGAAGAGCCTTTTGACAATCGCCCACAGAGCTTTCGTCTAAAATCTCTTACCTAAAGGCAGGAATATGCTTTACCTAAGGAGGTATCTGTATTCAGAATATGGGTCTCATATGGAATATTGTGAGGCCTGGTCAATACCAGCAGGCTTATATCCAACATGAGCCAGTAGTAGCAGAAAGACATACCAGTTTTCATTTCTCATGGCTGGAGCTGCGCAAACACTACCATCTCCTTGCTGTGACTGCCATCCAGGGTGGCCAGTGAGGCTCCCGGCACGTAGAGACATAAAAGTAGGGTAGGGGTGCCAGGGAAGGAGGAGTGGGGAGCTCATGATTAATGGACGTAGAGTTTTAGTTTTACAAATGGAAGGAGTTCTGCAGACCGCTGGTGAGGATGGCTGTACAACGCTGTGTGCGTACTTAATGCCACTGAATGGGACACCGAAAAATGGTTACAAAAGAGAAGTTTTATGTAATCTGAATTTACCATAGCTTTTAAAACTAGGGGTCCCTGGGCAGCTATTGGTTAGTTAAGTTGGTTAAGCATCCCACTGTTTTAACTGGGGTTCGGGTCATGATCTCACACTTTGTGAGACTAAGCCCTACATTGGTCTCTGCACTGATGGTGTGGATCCTGCTTGGGATTGTCTTCTCTCTCTCCATCTCCTCTCTCCCTCTCTCTCTCTCTCTCTCTCTCTCTCTCTCCCTCTCTCTCTCTCCCTCTCTCTCTCTCCCTCTCTCTCTCTCTGTCCCTCTCCTTCTTCCCCTACCCAGCACGTTCTCACTCTCTCAAAATAAAGAAGTAAACATTTATAAACTATTTGTAACAAAAAAAAAAAAAAGAAGTAAACATTTAAAAACACAAAAAAAAATTTAAAACAAACAACACTCCTCTGGACAAGAAAAGTACCTGGCACATTGGAAGTGCTCAACTAATGGGGTTCCGGCCAGCACCCCACCCCCACCTTCCCACTCAGGACAGAGAGACAAGGACCCCGGGCTTGGCACACACAAGCTGGCGACTCTGGCCGAGTTCTCTGCCTGCCTGTGTTTGGGTGTGGACGGGGAGGTCCTTCTAGCCCTCCCCTGAATTCAGTCCTTGTCCCCCAGTCTGTCGACCCCGGAGGCCGGCGTGCAGG
This sequence comes from Proteles cristata cristata, assembly GCA_017311185.1. Classification (NCBI taxonomy): domain Eukaryota; kingdom Metazoa; phylum Chordata; class Mammalia; order Carnivora; family Hyaenidae; genus Proteles; species Proteles cristata. The sequence goes on along the minus strand of JAESUZ010001902.1, from coordinate 1,119 downwards.
AGCCAGCACAACTCGCCTTCGTGCAGCATCACCGAGATCAAAATATTTGCTGGAGTGGATAAAAATAGCGCCAACACTGGGCCTTGCCTCTAAACCAGGCGCTGGTCCGGCACACCAGGGGGACCCCAGGAGGCCAGGCTGCAAACTGGACATCCCCGATGCCTGCAGCTGAGGCTGCACCCTCCTCTGCTCTCAGGGTTCAGGCTTTGTGCCCCAACACACCTCCCTACGGCCTGTCACAACTCCTCTTCTAAAACTGAAATTGGTTTTAAAGCCAGGAAGTCTCCTCCCTGCCCCTGGACAGCCTCTGGTTTGCTGTGTAAGGACCAGGGGAGAGGCAGAGGTGGTGGGGCAGACCCGGGGCACAGGGAAGGGGTGCGGCTGGGAGCTGACGGTGCAAATGCACCCCCTCCCCCCGGTCCACACTCCTGCACCTGTGACTCAGTCCCACTTTTACCCCAACTCTTACAAGCGTTCTAATTAGTCTCAGATCTTCCGGCCCAAGGACCTCCAGGAGGAGCTCAGAGGCATGTTCTGGTGGCTGCACAGCGCCCTCCCCCTCCCCTCTTCCTCCTCCCTCACACCAGCGGGCATCCCCCTGGGCGCTGCAACTTAGGAGGCCAGGCAAGTGCTGGCTAAGTGAAGGAATGAATGAATAAATCAATGACTAATTCAACACACGTGGGAAGAAAGGAAGGCTGCGCGAGAAGGACGGTCTCAGACCTGTGGATGCCGACACATCGCTCAGTCGCCGCCTCTCCCTGGGTCTCCCTCTGTCCCTCTGTCTCTGTTTCTAAACCCCACACACCCACCAAGATCTGTCAGTCCCTCTGCTTCTCCCCCAGCAGGCAGCGGTGCGGCCCCTCCTCCTCTCAGAAGGCCTGTCCGTCTGCCCACCTTCCCCCTTTCCAGAAGCTCTGTCTTCTTGCCCCTCTTGGCCTGGGCAGCGGCCACCAGGCTAACCCACTGAGTCTTCCCCTCAGAGAACCCCGCCGGCCCCCATCACTTCCCACTGGGTGCCACCACCCACTAGCGTCAGGGGGCGCGGGCATCAGCCCATCCTCTGCCTCAGTGACTCATACTGTATGAAGTAATAGCCTTCATCCCCTGAATAAGATT
>JAESUZ010001901.1:0-113171 GCA_017311185.1 Proteles cristata cristata | reverse complement strand
AAATGGGTAAAGGATATGGATTAGGTACAAATTGAATGCAAATGTGTTTTGAAAATAGTGTCTTTTGAGATAATCATGGATGATGGTTGAATGCTGATGGTATTAATACAATCAGTATTTAACCTTGTGTAACTCCGCTTCATCAAATCATGCCCTCCACATTGATTGTATTAAGCCAGGTCAGTGGTTTCTTGCTTAGGAATGTCTTATAAGAATCTTAACAGGAACTCAGCAGTAGCTGATCAGCTACTGTTTATTTGCATACTGAGTGTGTCATCAATAATACAAAAGACAAGGTCCTTAAGTTGAAAGAACAGTGGGATTGGCATGAATTTTGCTTAATGGTGCATAATAAGCAAAGTAGTCTGTGGTGCTAGAAATTGACAGGATCCATTAGGCTTAAACAGATATATGTCTTTAATTTAGGGATATTATGTAAATCTGACAGGAGTTTTTCCCTTTATTTTCCTGTAGTTTAACTTTAATTGCTCCAATATTAATTCTGATTTCTACTATCCCCTCCAGAGGGTGATGAGACTGGAGTAATGGATAATCTTCTGGAAGCCCTACAATCAGGTGCAGCATTCCGAGATCGCAGAAAGCGAATTCCAAGGAATCCAGGTAAAATCCATTATAGCTTACATGAGATTATAAAATGTGAATGTTCTTAGCCAAATACCATGCCCTGAAAAACCTTCCCTATGAATATTGTTTTAACAGATGATCTCAGTTCATGTGTGAAGTCTCAACAGGCTCCTATGTCTATGTGATAACAAGTTTCAACTTGGTTAAAGTATATTCAAATAACTATAGACTTTGCAAAATTTTTCAGAAACAAGGACTCCTGCTGGGTTTCATATTAAATATTTTCATTGTTATTTTTTGTGCATGTGGTTTGGGTGGAATGTAGCTTAAAACCATAAATGTAATTAAATCATTAAAAGTAATTTTCCCTAGTGATGTCATATTAGCTATTTACAGGTAAGGAAACTGAAATTATACTTCTTTCTAGAGGTCATTTTGGCTCTGTAATACAATCAATTTGCCATTCTCCATGTTAACAAAGAGAGGAGAGGAATAGATAATGTAAGATCCCCAAAAGTCTGAAAGCATTTGAACCCCTTTTTCATACATTTTTGATTAGTAACAAAACCAGATTATGAAAATTGATCTAAGGGAAAGAAAGACATAAAAGAAGCCAAATAGCCTTCCTCACTCAAGTAGTACAAAAGTTGTCTGTCTTCTCTGTTCATACCCTAGGACTAAGGTAGGTAATAGCTTCTTTCAGAATAATCCAAGGAGCTATACACCTCCTCCTTTAAGGAAATTTCTATATTTTTAATTTATATCTTTTTGGAAGAAGAAGAAGAAATTAGGTGTATTGATTTTAAAAGTCCTCTTAGTGGGCGATGGAGCTATGTAGAAAAGTAAAAGTTAATAGTAAATATATAAATTCTACTTAATTTAGATAAATAAGATTTGCATTGAATAGCCTGCAATTCCAAAAAATATTTTGTATTTGGACTGGAAACCATCATATGTCTTCAGAGTGGAAAGTGGTAGCTCTTTCAAACCACTGTACTGCAAAAACCAGTTGAAGGCAATGGAGCCCAGTACAGAATTGTCCAGGAAGGCTTGTGGCAATGGTGAAATTTATGGTGGAAGACAAGAATACATGTTATGGTCATCTATTTTGCATTTGGGTGAACTTTGATGGATATAAAGACATTGGATATGGCATACAAAAAGAGTGGAGGAAAGAAAAGTAAAATCTCTATTTGTATGTTCATATTAATCTTTAAGATAATGATGCAAAGCAGAATACCAGGAGCACTACTGATCTGTAACACTAAAACAGCCATTCCATCTATCCTCAGTCTTTATCTGTAAAATGAAAATTTCTACCATGCTATCAGAGACCCCTTCCACCTCTTAAGGAAAATAGAAACCACTGTTATTTCTTAAACTATCAAAGCATTAATAGTGAAAAGCAAACTGAAATAATTTTTTATCAAGTCAGTTCTCTGATAAGCAGCTGATAAGTATAAGCATGTTATTCTGTGCCATAAAAGAACTGCCATTATCTTTCTAGGCTGTTTATTTTTATTTATTTTTTATTTATTTCTAGGAGAGAGAGAGAGAGACAGCGTGAGCAAGAGAGGGTCAGAGAGAGGAGTCACAGACTCCGAAACAGGCTCCAGGCTCTGAGCTGGCAGTCAGCACAGAGCCCGACGCGGGGCTCGAACCCACGAACCGCGAGATCATGACCTAAGCGAAAGTCGGATGCTTAACCGACTAAGCCACCCAGGCGCCCCTAGGCTGTTTATTTTTAATATATATTTGCTAAGGCCCCTGTCTGATTAATCTCACATCTCATACTGACTCTAGAGAGATTGTACTGAGAAAGAGAGAGATCATTCCACAGGGTTTCTGTAAGTTTGGTACTCAAGGGATATAGTGTCATCAAGTGTGAAATACCGACAATAGATTCACAAACTGCATAATTTTACAGTATGAATTCCAAATTAGGTCCTCCTTTAGTTTGTAGCTACAATGCCTCCAGGAACACACAGGGTGAAAAATACCAGCACATCTAGTCCTGGCAGTCATTCCAAGTGACAGCAGCCAATGCAAATATCCAGCAGTATAAAGAAAGTAGAAGTAGACAGTGGCAATGATTGATAAAGCATCTTGAGCATCAGTTTCAAATGAGGGAAACTCAGAGGATGGCACACCATTGACAAGTCTGCCAAAAACTCTCCTGCCTTCTTGCCTCTTTCTAAAAGCAACAGAACTGGGGATTTCCCCAGATTTCCTCCTTGTTTCTGACTTCCTAACTAGATCATCTTTTCTTGTTGGCCTCCTTTTGTTGTCACTTTCTTAGGTACCTTACTTGGTTCCTTTTCAATGCCCCATTGACTTTATATATATTTTCCTTGGTCAACACCAAAACCCTTGCTCCCTTGAAATAACATCTATTTCAATAGGATAAGATAAAGTCAGAAAAAATCAAATTATAAAAGCTATTTTTATCAAGTAAAATAAAATAAGAGGAAATAGCCAAAAAATCTGAAATCAGAGTCACCCACAAACACCAGATATACTGCTCTGCTTGCCATCTCCATTATTATCACTTACAGATGGAAATTGTGATATGTAAAATGCAGATATCTACAATTGTGCTTCTAATTGCAGTGTTTTCAATTCAGCATTTCAACAAAATGAGCTGATGGTTTATATTCTTCACTAGAAAATCAAAATAATAAATGGCATGATTGATTGCCTAAATTATAAATATTTCACACTGAGCCTGTGTCCCCTCCCCAGGAGCTACCAAATTAGGCATCTCAAAGCTCCCAAATACTGCATCTAGTCCAAATACTGAGAATGTTGTTTTCAGAGCCACAAAAGATATATTTCAAAGGAGACTATTATAAAGGAATACTTATGAAAAGAATATTGATAACTAGAGTAGCACAGACTTCAACCAGTGAGAATATACACAGCCAGTAAGTAGCCACTATAGTTGTACTAGTACAAACCAGCTGAATATCAACCCAGATTATAATTTTTTTTTAATTTTTTTTAATGTTTTATTTATTTCTAGGAGAGAAGAGAGATACAGCGTGAGCAGGAGAGGGTCAGAGAGAGAGGGAGTCACAGACTGAAACAGGCTCCAGGCTCTGAGCTGGCAGTCAGCACAGAGCCCGACGCGGGGCTCGAACCCACAAACCGCGAGATCATGACCTAAGCGAAAGTCGGACGCTTAACCGACTAAGCCACCCAGGTGCCCCTATAAATTTTGTTAATACCAAACTCCTAGATTAGGAAATGAGCCCCTAAAATTCATTAATTTATTTTACATCTGATCTGTGAAAAGTATATGCTAAATATTGGAGGAAAATGTAAAAACGATCAAGATTTCCTTAATTATAAGACTCTTGTGTCTTGTGGGAAAGATAAAAAATACAGAAAATTTACAGAATAAGGCAGAAAATAATAAGTATTATACAAGAAGTATATTAGTATACTTTCTGAGTTCATATGAGAGAAATATACCTTATTAGATACATCAGAAAAAGAGTCATGGAAGAAAAGGTTCTGAAGGATGAGTATGGATTTCAGCAGTTTGAATTAGAGGTAGGGATAATGTGCAAATGTCATTAAGAAAAGTGCCTGGGTGGCTCAGTTGAGCATCTGACTTTGGCTCAGGTCATGAGATCCCAGTTGGTGATTTTGAGCACCGCCTTGGGCTCTGGGCTGACAGCTCTGAGCCTGGAGCCTACTCCCAATTCTGCATCTCCCTCTCTGCCCCTTCCCTGCTCGTCTTTTCTCTCTCTCTCTCTCTCTCTCTCTCTCTCTCTCTCTCTCAAAGTAAATAAACATTTTTTTAAATAAAAATACAGAAATAAGAAAATGCAAAGCACTTTGGTAACATGGCAGATAGTATGCCTAGTAAGAAAATAAGCTATATGAAATATAGAAGTATGGAGATAATTCTGGAAAAGTAAGTTGGTGCTACAACATAGAGTGCTTGAATAAGAGTCTAAGGTGTTAGCACATAATTCTTTCGGCAATGGGGATATATTGAAGGTTTTTAAACAGTGGAGGAACATGATCAAAGCAATATATTAAGGCATTTAATGTATAAGAATGTAAGTGATGAATTATGATTCTACTATCATACCCTTAATTAAGAGAGATAATTTAGGGGAAGAGGGTACCCAGGAGTCAAGGATAATCCTAGGGTTTTGAGTTTGATTAGCTGAAAGGACAGTTAAATTATGAAAGAAAACTATTAAGATCAGGAAAAAGAGTGGTAATGGGAAATAAAGTAAGTTTTATGAATGTGAAACTGAAAGTGACAGTAGAGCATTGAGATCAAGAGGGCCAGAAATTTCCTGGAAATATCAATATAGATTTCATCACAAGATGGTTGAGTGTGTGAGACTTCTGGTTATAGTACAGAACTGGAGGGGATTATTAGAGTGACTATTAAGAAAAGAAGGATCAAAAAACAGAACTTTGAAAATGTCCTCACTTGGGGGCTAAAAGTAGAACTAGCAAAGAAGATAGACCAGGAGTCTTTGAGCAGGTGGGAAGAGAAGCAGAACATTATTCTAGGAGTAAAGGAAAAGGGAAGTATTAAGAAAGCATAAAAGGTGGGCATTTTCAACAATGACATATGCTATGGCAGAATCAAAAAAGATAAAGACCAATGATTTGCCATTTGGGACTTTTCTATCAATCTTTTAAGAGCATCTTTTCAATATTTGGATGAAACTGGGAACCAGAATGCAGGAATTAAGCAGTGAGTAGATGATGAGGCTACAGGGATTAATAGTATTCATTTGACAAATGAACAATTCTGTAGGATGCTTCCTCGGTAACATGTATTGGGTTAGGTACTAAGGGTATACCACCAATCAGGACACTTGCCTCAAGGAGCTCACATGCCTTTGGGAAAACAGGAATGATGTATGATAAAATTGCAATGTATTTTTATATGTGCTGTTATGAGAGAGGAAGCAAGTGCTTGTGTAGCCAAGAAGTTAGAGTAGCTTTCCCCACCCCCATCCCTTTGCCTCTCAGATTTGCATCCTTTGAATATGGACTGTGCTTTTAGGAGTTTAGTAGGTGAAAGGAACATCTCACTTTTCCTTAATAACCTAGTATGTATCTATCCCTTATGAATTTTGCTGAACCTTTCTGGACCCTCTTTGCTACAGCCTTTGTTAGCACTCCGGATGATAAGTTCCATAGCTACAATCCACTTTGGAAAGAATTACCAATAAGTATTCCTGACTTTGTCATTATAGCATCAAAGATAAGCTTTGGATGAAAAAAAACACATGGAGGAAAACTTTGCAGGATTGAAAAACACACTTAAAATATAAATACACAATACCATATCTGTTCTATTACTGAATACCTGTTGTTGATACTTAGAACTTGCTTCTCTTCTCTCAACCAACTTGACTTCTTCATTCTTTGCCCACTAGAAGTAAATATAAACAATTCTTCTTAGCAATAGATACCTAACAACTATTTTGGCTATTACTAGATTTTGGTATATAGTTATAGAAATTTAAAAATCACATAAAAGTAGCATTATGAAGAAATGAAGCCAGGACCAGAATAAGTGTAATTCAGTTTTAGAACTAGACAGGGTAACCAGGAAAATAAATTTGAAAAATAAAAGAAACTCAGGGGACTCACAATTATACTTTTATGGATCATCAAGATAACAATATAAATGAGAAGGTATAATTTACCACTTGAGAACAGATAAGGGATAAGAAACATAAAAAAAAAAATACCTGTAGGTATTAGGGAAAATATATTTACAATAAAACAAAACCCAAATCCCACATTTTCCTGGGCCTCTCTACCTTGCATAAATAACAAAACTCACATTTTCCTGCTTCATGTCTTCACATACACTTTCAAGACCTCAACTGCCTATAAGCGATCTCTGCAACATTCTGAGAGGCTCTCAGGCGGCATTTCACAAACATAGTCACCCATTAATTTTCTTCTCCACCTCTAATACCATGCATTTCCATGCCTGCTGTTTGCTTTAGCAATGGGCATTTCCATGCCTTCATGATGCCAGAGTTTGACAGTGATCAGTGACAAAGCAGGGGGAAACATCTCTCTCTTCCTTTACTGTGACACTTAACCAGTATACCAAGCAGCACTAGCTTGTTTCTTAAAGTCTTACATTTTGAGGGAAACAGCTTTGAGTTTTAAGTTACATTCCTCTTGATCGCTGTAGGATTTGGCCTCATATAATGCCCATAGACAAGCCCATGACATAATCCATGTAGCACTCAGTATCATCCTCGTCTTTTGATGACCAAGTTCTATTGGGGCTTTGTATTTGTTTTTATTATTACAAGGTCAAGCTGGTCATTAATACCAAACTGCTTACTTCTTTCTCCCTTAAGATGAGTTATTTCCAATGAGGTTCCTCATTCTTCTATTTTGTAAGTGTTCAAATCTTGGACTAGCCAACTAAACCCCATTTTGTCTGTAGTAATTATATTGCAGTGTGCAGTTCAAATCTAGTAAAAAAAAATGGCATAATGCAAGCAAATTAAAATGGAGCATTTACCCAAATGACATTTATTGATCAAATACTATGGCCCAGGCAATAGTGCTAGGGCCCTGGAGTGTAAAAATCGATAAAACATGGGTCTTAGATTCAAGCATTCACAGACAGATATATACACAATATAAATGTTATGTTATATATATGCAGAGAGTGCTAAAAGAGAAACTAACTCCTAGAGAATTTATCTTTCATAATGAAAGTGGCATTTGAATTGTGTTTTGATGGATGAATAGTAGTTTACTTGGGAGAGAACAGGAGGAGTAAGCATTTTAGGTAAAGGAAATGGCAAATACATGCAGTGGAGCTAGGGAAAGGTACAGTGGCAATGATGGGAAGTTTGTCACAACAAATAACCAGTAGAGCTTTTTAAGTAGAGGATTACATAAATATGTACACACACACACACACACACACACACACACACACACACAAAAGCAAGAGGGGTTGAGGATGGAAATAACAGATTGGGGGGGGTCATTTATATATATAGTGTTATAGAAACCTTGAGATTACCTAGAAACAGTATGTCCAATGAGAGGTAAGTAGGCCAAGAATAGAGTATTTGGGAATCACAGCATTGAAGAGGCAAATAGAGGAATCAACAAAGGACATTGAGGGGAAAAGGAGTTAGAAAGAAAAGAAGAGAAGCAGCAAAAATTTGACATCTAGAATACCGAGGGTAGACAGAATTTCAGAATGGAGAAAGTCAGCAGGGTCATATTCTGCAGGAAGTTAAGTAAATTGATGACTGAAATAGACCAATGGGTTTGTCAACTAGCAGGTAACTGTTGATCTTTTTCCAAGCAGTTTCAGTGGAACAGTGAAAGTCAAGAGCAAGGTTCTAATGGATTAAAAAATGAAGAATATCTTTTGTAGAGAAAAACAGAAAGTGATAAGGTAAATTGTGTCTCTTCTAGAAATTCTGAGAGGAAACTCTAGACACTTATAAGGGTCTTGAAGGAGTTGCTAATCATGAATTAGTATATCTAGTTTCATTTACAAACATGTAGCCTTTTCCACTCTTAATTCAATTGTATTTATTGAGCATATACTATATGACATAATTCAAATATGTTAGCATACCTAGTGCTTTACAGAGTTTGCAAAGCACTTTCTCATTTATTGTGTGATATGTGATTCATAGTCATCTAATGCAGAGAGACTTGTCTCATAAGTTAAAATGAAAGACATTTGTGGCCACATATAAAGAGAGAATAGATTGGGGGTTGAAGAAAGGTTTTCTTAAGTTAACTGGGTAGAAGCTGGGGGAGATGTGAGGACAGAGACAAAGGATAAGACCATCTTCAGAAAATCTTTGTCAACTTTAGAATCAACTGGTTTGCAACTGGTGAAAGTCAGGAGTGGGTGGGTCATAGTATATATGTGATTTTCTTGAGATGAGGAAAGGAAAAGGTGAAGAAGTAGCAAATCAAATAATCCTTAGGCAAGCCACTTAGTGTTCTCAGTAGTGTTAGTTAGCTTGGCACCTCTTGGCAATAACTAAAAGGTAAATAATAGGAATCTTGGAGAATTGATCAACATTCAGGTCATAGATAAATATACAAGAATGGGTAAGATAATTTTGAGAAAACAAACATTTGTGGCACTGGTTCTCACCCCTGGCTACACACTGGAATCAATCACTTTGAGGAACTTCTAAGAAATAGCCACATCCAGTTCTTCTCTGGACAAATTAAATACAAACTGTGGAGTCAGAATCTGGGCAGTGGTATGTTTTAAAAGTTATTCAGGCAAGGGTGCCTGGGTTGCTCAGTCAGTTAAGTGTCTGACTCTTGATTTGGGCTCAGATCATGATCCCAGGGCCGTGAAATCAAGGCCCACATTGGGCTCTGTGCTGAACGTGGGAGCGTGTTTGGCTTTCTCTCTCTCTCGCTCTCTCTCCCTCTCTCCCTCTCCAAAATAAATCAAATAAAAAAAATCAAAATTATTCAGGAGATATTAATGTGCCACAAAAGTTGAAAACCACCAATTTATGCAACTAGTGTGGAAGCTTGGAACACATGAAAAAGAGCACGAAAGAGGTTGGTTATGGAGGTGTGAGGAGAAAGAAAGCTACTGTGTTATCACTTTTCAATGAGAAAATGCCGACTAACATCATGTATAGCCAAGAGAACCAATAAAATAAGGAATGGAAAGGATCCATTGGATTTAACTATTAGGAATTCATAATAATTTTACCTAATTTTGAAGACCTTTTTTTAAAAAAATATATTTTTGAGAGAGAGAGAGAGACAGAGCACAAGCAGGGGGAGGGCCAGAGAGACATGGAGACTGAATGTAAAGCAGGCTTCAGGCTCTGAGCTGTCAGCACAGAGCCCAACATGGCTCGAACCCATGAACTGTGAAATCATGACCTAAGCCGAAGTCGGCTGCTTAACCAACTGAGCCACCCAGGTACCCCTTTAAGTCCATTTAATTTAGTGTCATCTTTTTTCAACACTACATGTGAACTTTATGACAAAGTATATACCTATATTAATTACATAGATTGTTTGTTTTCATTTTTCTTATGGAAATTAAATTTTATTTCCGGGACAGGCATACATATGTATTGATTAATAAGATCTAGGTTTGTATTAAGGAAGGTAGGAACAGAGGATTACTATGTGGTCTGTCCTTGATTATTCTTTCACAACTATAAAACAAATTGAATACAGACCATTTATGCCCTATTTATATGCAAAATTGTCCTAAGCAAGCACTGATGATGTTCTCTATAGAAATTTCAATCACTTTGGCTTGTCTCTTCTCCTGCACAATATAATCAGCTCTGCTGCACATTTCTTCTTGGGTGATCTCTGCAGGCCAGTAAGTGATAAGGTCAATGTCAGTTGATTTTTTAATGAGAATATGAATTTAGCAGGATTCCTTTAGATATTGGGATGTGGGATAAGTTAGAACAATTATTATGCAGTGATAAATTTTCCTTGTTAGTTTTAATTCTATGTCAAAAATTTACAGGCATGGTAATGTTGGTAGTTAAGCTCACACAACCACCTGCTTCTTTTATAAACCCTCAATTCGGGAATAAATGGTTGGAACCCTATATGTCAGGTGAGACCACTCTAATATGAATAGACATTGTGCATTTGTAACTACATTAACCAACACTGTATTCATCAGACTGTAATAAGTACCTTGAATTTTCTGGGAAACTAATTGCCTTCAAAATTAAAGGGGAATAATATTTTAATTGGTGGTTTGTGATTATGGGCTTATCTCTTTCATATGGATTCAGTAGTATATTATTGTGTATTTTCCTAAACAGGGATAGGAATTTGTAAACTCTGTTTCCTCATCAGGCAAATTCCATCTGCTGCTGCAGTGTCCAAATGTAGCTAGATTCACCTGGAAATGAATGTACCTCCACCCATCTTTTAATTTTTGTGAAACCTTTGAACACACCTCTCTTGCGTATAATAATTTGAATCTTACTCTTGGTAATTCCTTTCCTTGTGTCCATTAAAATGAGAGGAGTAGAAGGTAAAGGAAGAAAGGAAAAGGACAGTGAGTATCTTGAACTCCTTAGGACTCTTTTGAGATTCAAGTTTTTTTTATTATTATTCGTTGGTATTATTTGCATTTGCAAAAACATGAGTCCAGAGATTTTGAACCTAATATAGTGTTTCACCTATTCCAGGAAACCTTGTAAGGTTATGCTAATGCCAACCCTCTTAAAGATATACATGATACAAACTGTTACAATACTACAAGGCTTAAAACTGTGTTTCACTATTAAAAGATTATGATGTATTTTTAGCACCTAGCACATAACTCAGTTTAATATATGCTCTTGATAACTGTTTGTTGAATAGTTCACGATTATCAAAAAAAAAAAAAAAGATTTGAAATCTACATTAAATCCTTTTCAATATATTATACCTGAAGCTATCTCTGAAGTTTGAAATTTAGGGGATGAAAGAAATAGAAACTTCATTCTACATCACTGTAAATGGAATTCCATTAAAGCTGAGTTTATTTTATGGGCAAACTTAAATGTCCAATGTATGTTACCTTCAGATGACCTTTATACTAGTAATATTTAGGCTTGACAAGTAAAGAAAAAATCTGAGTTTATCTAAAACACAATATATTATTATATGTCATTACTCTTACATCCCTCGTGCTTCCATTTGAGTACTACCTTTTTGTCATTCTCAAGTCGCAATTTGTTCTACTTCTAATGCTTAAAGGGCAAAATTCTTAATACTATCAGAGAAAATAAAAGAAAAATAGAACGCTTTGTTTAAGTTTTACGTATCTTCTCATTATTCTGCAAATATGCTCTGTAAGGGGAAGTAGACAGGAGTTAGTGAATCTCTTTAGCATAAATGTAAGTAATTAATAGCTTTTCCAGCTTTCTCACAGATCTACTCAGAACAGATCTTCTTTAAGTTTAAGGGTTTTTATCTAGTATATATGAGTATTTTAATGATTTTAACTGTTTATTTGAGGGACATCTAGAATCCAGGGTGATATTTTCTCTTTCCACCTGAGAAAGTTTTAGCTTGAGATTTCTAGGGTTATTGGTCTGTTCTATTGTTTGTCTCACATAGATGCAATATACAGCAAGCAATACAGTACCCTGTGAGCAATGAACAGGGATTTTTTTTATTTCATGCATTATTCACAACTCTGCAGTGGTTTCAGAAAGTCAGTGTATGTCCCAGACACAAAGAAATGAAAAAACACAGAAACAAGGATATGATTTTCATATCATTGTTTAGAACGTTAATACTGTTGTGTATGGATTTCATCTTCATTGCAAAGTTGTAATAACTGTTATATTCTTAGCAGTCATCTCACTATTGATCAAGAATATACATGTCTATCTTTTTTCTTAATGAAATGATTATGTTTAAATATTTGGAGCTAAGCTATGAAGGGGAATTTCTATCAGGAGGGATAAGCAGTATGACTTTGTATGGATAACCCAATGTTTATTTTAGTTATATTTGTGACATAATTTCAGTTGCCTATATCAGTACTACTTTAAGTGGCAAACATAATAAAAGATGACTGTGTTTTGTACATAAATGTGATTTCATTTTATTGTCACCAACAGATAGATGGAATCAAAGAAACGTGCTGGAATTGAAAAGAAAAAGTTCTTTTGAAAGAATTTTTCTAGTATATAGTTTTCATTTTATGGTCCAAATTTAAATGAACTCTCATGCACTTATAGAGAACATTAAATAAAACAAGTTCAGTTAATAGGCCTAAAAACCCACAACATGAAGGCACCAAGAGGATGACCATCCTTAGTGACTGAGATAATGGTCCAATGTAGAAAATAAATTTAGAAATAACCAGCATAATAAGTTTCTAGGAAATTTTTAGGGGATGTTTTCAGTGTTGAATTCAAGTGGGATCCGATTAGAAAAGACCAATTGAGGGAGCACCTGGATGGATCAGTTGGTTGAGCATCCAACTCTTGATTTCAGCTTGGCTTATGCTCCTAGGGATATGGGATCAAGCCCGACTCTGAGTTCCATGCTGAGCATGAAGCCTGCTTAAGATTCTCTTTCCCTATGCCCATCTCCCCTTATCACATGTGTTTTCCCTAAAAAAATAAATAAAATAAAATAAAATAAAATAAAAAAGACAAATGGGAAGGAAAACATCACATCTTGCAATTTGAATTTTTTTTCACTTGCCACAAATAGTATTGATCACTTGCATGGTTCATTTAGAACTTCCTGGCAGAGGAAGATGCAAATCACTGAAAAATAATTATGGTTAAGTTGAATGCTGTCCACACAAATTCTATGCATTATAGATTATCCTTATGTTTCCAGTTTCTTTTTTTTTTTTTCTTACTTACTTTGCTTTGTGGTCCTGGGCCCTTTGTATATCACTTTCCTCACTTCTGTTGCTTCAAAAGAATTGTGTTTATCTTTGTTTCCAACCACCATTATCCCAATCTGATACTCCACACATTAATTGTGGGGGGGGAAAACTGACAAAAAATGAGGAACTATAATTGTGTCAACATCATTTGAAGTCTGTTTTGCTTCTCTTAAGTCTGAGCATTCTGTCTCTTGTAGGAAAATAAACAGGACTGACAATACTTAACTGTTCCAAATAAATCCTCTCTTACTTTATGCAAAATTGTTCAGGTCTTGATGTCAGAGAGGGGTCAATGAAGGACATTTCAAAGGGACTAAGAAAAGTTCCTGGATGGACTCTTGGTTCCTAGACTTTTTTGAATTATGATTATGATGTCATCACTGCTAGAATTTATAAGTACTCCTGGTAGAGAGTAAAGCATCAAGCAAATGATAAACCTTTTGTATAGCTTCATAAATTATTTCATCAGTTAGTATAGACATTTGTCAAATGACTACATGATTTTTTGCTCTCAGAAAGTATACACTCCAAAAAAAACTTAAAGAGAAAAATACCTTTTCTTAAAAATTCCTCAGACCACAATGGATAAGTAATTTCAGCTTGACAGGTATAAATGTGTTCAGTATGGAAAGAGTTGGATATTTCAATAACTAGGGTCATTTGGCAGGTTTGGTACTTTAAAAAATGTTTTTATCTCTCCAAATTCATTCAAATAATATATTAGATTTTACTGAAATAGGTCACAATTACATTCCACTGTAAGGAGAAATCTTTATTATTAAGACATGTAAAGCAAAATATTTTTAAAAAGTACTTGTCTTACATTGATATGTTAATTTTTTCTCTGATGTTTTGAAAACATGAAACTCTGTTCATTCACTTTTTGTTTGTTTAACTTGGAGGCTAACTCCAGTAAAAGTTATTCTGTGTGAACTTACCTGCTTATTTAAAACAAAGCATAGCCCTTGGAGAGTAGCATCTCTTATCAGTTATGATTTTTAATCACAATCATGCTTGTGAGAGCATTTATATTATCCATTATGGATAACGTTTTAAATGACTTAACTTCAATTCTTGACCATCAAATAGGTTTTGTTTTCCTAGATGATTTGGCTATAAAAGTTAAATATGGCAAAAGTTTTCTTAGAGGGGAAAAGAAGCTCAGTTCTTTTCTTTTAAATATTTATTTATTTTTGATAGAAAGCAAGTGGGGAAGGGGCAGAGAGAGAGAGGGGGGCACAGAAGATACAAAGCTGGCTCTGTGCTAACAGTAGCAAGCCTGACACAGGGCTCGAACTCATGAACCATGAGATCATGGCCTGAGCCGAAATGGGACGCTCAACTGACAGAACCACCCAGGTGCCCTAAAACTGGATTTTGAAATGTGGCTTCTTTTCTAGTTCTTTTCTAGTGATACATGTCCTGACATTATTGAAGGTAGAAAGACCAGTGATTGGGTAGGATTCATCACAGAATTTTACTTCCTGTGTGTTCAAACATGCTTTTATGCCAATTAGCTATGACCTTTTATTCTAGCCTTTAGTATGAGATTATTAGAGGCAATAATTTCTGAAATATTTTCCTTCTAATATTAGTTTAAACAAATTTCTGTTTCGTGGTTGTTGGGTTTTTTTTTTTTTTCCTTCATGTGCTACTTCTTTCCACTAAGCTGCTAAATCTTTTGCAGAGGAATTAAACATAATGTTTCTAGAAACATGAATAGCTTGCGCCCTTTTCTGAGTGTCCTATTTCAGAAATAATGCAGCTGCAGTAGCATTTGCCTTTGTTTCTTCCCATTTCTCTCTACAGGGAAGTTTCTCTTTTAAGGCAGGCATGGGCTCTTTTATTCCTGGGATTTTTCTCTTCTAAATGATGTGAATGCTTCAGTCATGTTTTCTAAAGCACATTGTTTCTTTGTTAACTTATTTCAATATGGTTGATTCTTCAGCTTGTAGGAATAATGAGGAGTGGCCAAGAGTGTATAAATGAATAATTACAAATCAACTGTTCCTGTTAGGAAAACAACCCAAAACAAAGGCTGTATGAATATAGTCCAAGTAACATGATCTTTAAAGATGACACACAGTGCATTTGTGCCTTGTGTATGTAATACACAGAATATCTCTAAAGGCCATAAGATGTCAAAAAATGCAGCTAAAATGAAAACAAGCCACTAGTACATTTTTCATGATACTTCAGTCATAGGACTGCATTGCCTCACATGAAAAGGTCTTATTTGACTTGCATTTGGAGCAGAGAGTAAAAGGACTTTGCTAAGGGTTGCCTTCTTTAGCCCCCTCCCTCTAATACATTTCTTTTATGTGATTCTTCCACTTTTCATTTCCCATCTTAACTTGTTTTCAATCTGAATAGCACACTTTATGAAATGGTCACTGCTTTTGAAGTTCATTCTACAGAGCTCTAAGTTTTACTGAAAAGAAGATAATTTTCTCGAATTTGTGTGCCATCCTTGTAAAGGGGCCATGCTAATCTCTCTATTTTCCCAATTTTAGTGTATGTGCTGCCAAAGCGAGCATGGTAAACCCCCCCCCCCAAAAAATAGGTTATTGGACAAATTAGTTAAATCCCATTGAAATAATAGAAGAAGGCAAACTTGGCTTATTCAACTTTGACATCTAATTTGAATCTTTTGTGCATGCTGTCCTCCTGAAAGCAGCCAACACTTGTTAAATTTGAATAGGAGAGAACAAAAAGAGATAGTAGAATATTACTTCTTTTCACTAGTTTTAAATTAATTTTAGATTACACAGAACTACATCTTCATTATTTAAGCAAGAAATTCAATATGTACTCCAAAAGGTTCTACTCTTCTAACTCCTTTAATAATCTCAGGATTCTGTATCAGAAGAACAAGGGAACTAATATTTTGTTGTGGTATAAATATTTCTCCTTTTAAAATAACAAAGTCAAAAAACTCTTTGTTTTTCTCATGTTCATGACTCTTCTTTGGCTAATTGAAACAGAATTCACATGAATAATTTATATTATGGACTACCTGCCTCTTAATCATTCCTGGAGAGAAAAAGTTTTAAATTAAAAAGAAATAAGACTGTTTTGAAAAGATTATATATCATTGACAATTTTTGTCATTTTTATTTTCCTAAAGAAACTAATTTTGAAATATATAAATGCATTAAGTTGGAAATGATTCTTAATTATACTTGCACTGGTTATGCTTCATGATTAACACTGGTACAAACTGATAATTTAAAAACCTCATAGATTTTTACTGCTATTTGTACCCAGCTGTGTCAACTATACAAATGATAAAATAATAATCAAAGGACTGATGGCTTAATATAATAACTATTGTGCTTTAAATATCTTTTATGCTTTGACATTAACTGTCTCTTTTACTTTAGTATCTACTTTTGAAAAATCTACTACTCATTCCTGATACTATTTAACTGGGGTTATTAGTCCTTTGGCAGCACTGCATGCTATTGACAGTATCTCTTAATTTGCTTAATTTCCTGACATTTTCTAGGTTAATTTTTTACTTTGGAATTTTTAAATGCCAGATTTGTGCTTAAAATAGAAAAACCCTCCGCTAATAAGATTTAGTCATATCATCTAAGTACTACAGAGTTATCCCAGATGTAATAGGGAAAGATAAAGGGATCACAGATAATAAATTTGCCCTGCTTCCTCCACAAAGTTATTATTGCAAGCTTTAAGTCTCATCTTTTATTGATAATATAAATATAGGTTATGTAAGGAAAGCTTATACCTATTTATAATAGCATTCAAATCTCGTTTTAGTAATTGCTTTAGGCCAAACCACTCCATAAACAGTCCCAAGGCAATTTAAAAATAGGTATTCATTGCATAATCTTTTTTTATTGCATAGGCATTTTATTTTATGATTTTTGTAATTAAAGTAATAAAACTAAATAATATTTCCTGGCTAACTAGCAGGTAAACAACTTTACACAATATAAATGTGTTTTATCTTGTGAAACAACTGATGGCCATTCAAAAGGAAGATTGTTGGGGAGGAGTAGGAGAAGGTTGTATTTTCAATTGGTTACCAACCTTTTAACAAACCAATTCCTACAGTAATCCTAGAGAATTTCATCTGACTAAATCCCCACTCAAATGACAAGCATGGAGTGAGGGCTCTAGTCTGAAGAACAAAGGATAGGAGGACCAATATCTGAATGAGTCCCCCCATGGTGCTCTTTAGAGAGGCCCATTATGCCCTGGGTCAGCACCTCTCACCATTACTTGTGAAAATACTTGGGGGGTGCCTGAGTGGCTTAGTCGGTTAAGCGTCCGACTTTCGCTTAGGTCATGATCTCACGGTTCGTGGTTCGAGCCCCGCGTCGTGCTCTGTGCTGACTGCCAGCTCAGAGCCTGGAGCCTGTTTCAGAGTCTGTACCTCCCTCTCTCTCTGACCCTCCCCTGCTCAAGCTGTCTCTCTCTCTCCTAGAAATAAATAAATATATAAAAAAAAAAAGAAAAAAGAAAATACTTGGCATTGCGTGATGCCATATGTCTTACATTGTACTTGCTAAAATTGCTTATGCAATTTCAATTGGCCATGGTATTTATCATGTTCTATCCTCAGCATTATGTAGCATGGTTAAGCCTATAAAGCAGCTGCTTTTTTGTATATGTGAATCAAGTGATTGTTATGCATTGTGCAGACATCAGTTCAAGATTCTTGAGTGCCCTAGCATCTACATGAAGGGTAGTAAATGTTAGGCTTTAGAGTTTTGTGTTATTCTTCAAATTCGATATTGCCTATATATGTATATCTCCATTCATTAGTGAGCACAAATAAATCTGTTTTATGTGAATAGAAGTTGCACATGGATATCAAGAGATAAAAATCTTCCAAGATATTATAAAATCATGTTATACAGCTCAGTTTTTACAATGGTTCAAATATAGGGAGCATCTTTATGTACCATGAATTAGTATACATACAATTTTTACCTACAACACCCTTAAATATAGCTTCAGGACTGTAAACTTGTTTTGTTTCTTTTAAAGTGTGCAGAGGTGTGGAGGATAAATTTTAATTGAAAATGCCTCTTTGAAAATTGACTTGGTAAAATAAATTGTGTTGTATGTATATGTATATGCATGTAGCTCTTTTGGTGTCTGGTAAGAACTAGCTTCCACTCTAGGATATTTTCCACTCTCTACTTTGGCTATTTTCATATGAGATTCTCATTCTGCAGCTCCCACCTCTGTACTACTTCTGCCCTGATCCCTTCAGCTGCATTGTCTCTCCTCTTTCCATCGAGAAACTCTTATCTCCCATAATTTACTGAAGTACTATAATTATAGCATGTATCTTTTATTACCATAGCTCTATGTTGTGCTTTTCTGTAGTAGTACAAAATATTAATGAGCTTAGCACCTTTCATTAAGATGTACTACCCATTTTTTTGAATGTTTGTTTATTTTGAGAGAGAGAGAGCAGGGGAGGGGCAGAGAGAGAGGGAGAGAGATAATCCCAATCAGACTCCTCACAATCAGCACAGAACCTGATACGGGGCTCAGTCCCATGACTGCGACATCATGACCTGAGCCAAAATCATGAGTCAAATGCTTAACCAACTGAGCCACTCAGACATCCCAAGATGTACTACCCATTTTGAGCAACAGCTTTAAGTCACAGGATAAGCCTTCTACTTTATGGTTTACCTTTTGTTTGTGTGTTTTTGAAGGAAGAAGGGGAGATTTGTCATTTAAACAACAAAAAGTATAAAACTCTCAGAAAATCTACCATTGCTAACCCATCCAACCCTCCAAAAACGAGAAAGTTTTGACATTGGAATGTGGAGAATCTTCATACTGATAGTATATTTTCCATACTTAAGCAAGTAAATCTATGAGTTAATCACAAATGAGGATACTTAAAAGTTGAATCTTTTTAAAAATTATCATTACTATATTACATCAATGCTACTTATGTCAGTGGCTTCCCATTAATTCTAGGAAAATCCAATTTTTTTTCACTGTAGCTGCAAAGGCTCTATGATCCAACTTATACCTACATAATACTCTTGATTATGTAGGTTTATTAGGTTGTTTATTTGAGATTTTTCTTGCTTCTTGAGGTAGGCTTCTATTGCTATATACTCCCCTCTTAGGACGGCTTTTGCTGCATCCCAAAGGTTTTGTACTTTTATGTTTTGATTGAACTTGTTTCCATGATTTCCTGGTAGACCCATTCATTATTTAGTATCATGTTGTTTAACTTCCATGTGTTTCTGGTCTTTCTGAATTTTTCCTCTGGTCAACTTCTGATTTCATAGCATTGTTGTCAGGAAAGGTGCATGGTATGATTTCAGTCTTTTTGTATTTGTTGAGGAGTGTTTTGTGACCTAGTATATGATCTATTCTGGATTATGTACCATTATGTACTTGAAATGAATGTGTTTTCTACTGTTAGGATGGAATGTTTTGAAAATATCTGTTTATTCCTTCTAGTTTAGTGTGTCATTCAAAACTAATGTTTCCATGTTGATTTTCTATTTAATGATCTGTCTATTGATGTAAGTGGGGTGTAAAAGTCCCCTACTATTACTGTATTACTATCAATGAGTTTCTTTATGTTTGTTATTAATTGTTTTATATATTTGGGTGCTTCTATGTTGAGTACATAGTTACCATTATATCTTCTTGTTTGGTAGACCCCCTTTATTATGATATTGTGCCCTTTTGCGTCTCTTGTTAGTCTTTGTTTTCTACTCTAGTTGTATGATATAAGTATTGCTACTCTGGCTTTCTTTTGACATCCATTTGTGTAAAAGTATTTCTCCATCCTCTCACTTTCAATCCGCAGGTGTCCTAGGTCTAAAAAGATTATCTTATAGACAGCATATACATGGGTCTTGTATTTTTTAATCCACTCTGACAGCCTATATCTTTTTCTTGGAATGTTTAGTCATTTACATTCAGAGTAATTATTGATAGATATGTATTTCTTGCCATCTTATTACTTGTTTTGTTATTGTTTCTGGAAGTTTTCTCTGATCCTTTCTTTCTTATCACTTTTGGTCTCTTCTTTGCACCCAAAGAGTCCCCTTTAATATTTCTTGAAAAGTTGGTTTAGTGGTCATGAACTCCTTTAATTTTTGTTTGTCTGGGAAACTCTTTATCTCTCCTTCTATTCTGAATAATAGCCTTACTGGATAGAGTATTCTTGGGTACATATATTTCCCATTCAGCACTTTGAATAAATGATGCCACTCCCTTCTGTCTTGCCAAGTTTCTCTGGAGAGATCTGCAGCTAGCCTTATGGGTCCTCCCTTGTAAGTTAGGGACCTCTTTTGTCTTGCGGTTTTTCAGAGTTTTTATCACTATATTTTGCAAATTTATATTTTTAAGTTTTTTATGTTATTTCTTTTGAGAGAGATAGAGAAAATAAGCACTTGTGAGTGGGGGAGGGTCAGGGAGAGAAAGAGAATCACAAGCAGGCTCCATGTTCTCAGCATGGCACCCAGTGCAGGATTTGAACTCATGAACCACATGATCATGACCTGAGCCAAAATCAAGAGTCAAACACTTAACTGACCAAGGTACCCAGATGCCCCTACATTATGCAAATTTGATTATAATATGTCTTGGTGTTAGCTTGCTGTTGTTGATTTTAATGGGAGTTCTTTATGCCTACTGTATCTCGATATCTGTTTCCTTCCCCAGATTAGGGAAGTTTTCAGCTATTATTTCTTTAAAATAACTTTCTGCCCCGTTTCTCTCTTCTTATTCTTCTGGGACTCCTATAATATGAAAGTTTTTATGTTTGATGGAGTCACTGAGTTCTGTAAGTCTGTCCCCGTGTTGCATAATTCTTCTTTCTCTCTTTTGTTTAGCTTCATTAATTTCTATTATTTCGTGTTCTAGGTCACTAATTCATTTGTCTCCTTCCTCCAGCCTGCTGTCATTTGCATTAAGCCTTTTTCCAATCTCATTTATTGCATTCATCTTCTCTGATTGAATCTTTTTTACTTGTTTTATCTCTGTGGTAAGAGTCTCCCTGATGTCGGGGTGCCTGGGTGGCTCAGTCAGTTAAGCATCTGACTTTGGCTCAGGTCATGATCTCACGGTTTGTGGGTTCGAGCCCCATGTCGGGCCCTGTGCTGTCAGCTCAGAGCCTGGAGCCTGTTTCAGATTTCTCCCTCTCTCTCAGACCCTCCCCTGTTCATGCTGTCTCTCTCTCTCAGAAATAAATAAAGCATTAAAAAAAAAAAGAGTCTCCCTGATGTTTTCTATTCTTCTTTCAAGCCCAGTGAGCATCCTTATGATTATTGCTTTAAATTTTCCATCAGCCATATAACTTATATTAGTTTCACTTAGATCTCTCGCCGTGGCTTTCTTATTCTTTGATTTGTGATAAATTCTTCCATCTTTGCATTTTCTCTAAGCCTCTGGCTGCTTCTTTGTTAGAAAAGCCAGTCATGTATGCACTCCTTCAATATGGCCTCTTCTCTCCCTTTGTCACCAAGTCACTTGTTTTTGACCCTGATGCATCAAAGAATTGGAGACCTGAGACCAGAATTTATCAAGGAGATAAGTATGGTACCCTTTCAACAGTGAAAATGGGCAAATGCCAGAGCATGACTGGCAAAGGCACAGAGAAGCTCTATCTGTATCTTTTTAAGCCAACTTTGTGTATATGTATATTTGGCTTCTATTGACATTTCTGATTGACAGCTAGCAGTTATTTAACATTTTGGCTTCTGCACATGCACCTACCCATGATTTATTGTATGTTTTTATGTATTGTATATTTGTGAATTTCAATGAGCTTTTGCTGTGACCTTAAGAGCAAGTAGCACCTTTTATTCACATGCTCAGCTCTTGGAAGTCCCCTGTGGCTTTTGAGCTAGCTCTGTGGCTACTCCTTTCCTGCTCTGTTAGCCCTTAGAGGTGGCTCTGAGGGAGTGGCTGTTAACCCTTGAGCATGGTTCCCAGTGTGTGGCCAGCATCTGCTTTGTTCCTCTTCACTCATGTCTAACTAACTGCCTAACACCTTTAGTTGTGAAATTTGTTCTGTCAGTGTTCAGACTGATTTCTGAGGTATTTAGCATGATCTGATATCTAGTTGTATTCATGGGAGGAAACAACCCTAGGGTCTTCCTGCTCTGCTACCATCCTGGTTTTCTGTTTTTTGTGTTTTTTTTTTTTTCACTCCTACCAAATACTGAAAGTGTGAGTATGTTAAGACTCACTCACAGCAATAAAACATGATAGTGAATATGCTGACTCCAGTAGAGGAGATGAACTAATTACCAAAGCAGATAACATCTTACAAAGCAAAAGCACAAGATACAAACTAATTACAATTGATCTCAGCTCAGTAAAATATATGTATACAGTTGCTGAAAACATCAGAATGAAACATATCAAAATATTAAGTCCTTGTAGCTGTATCACAGTATTATGAATGGTTTTTACTTTCTTTCAACTTTTCATAATATTCTTTCATGATCATGTGTGGATTATATCATCAGAATAAGTAAAATAATAATTTAAATATTTTTAAAATGAGAAGGAACTTTAAAGACAGAGTAGTTCTGCTCTATTTAAAAAAGAAATACACACACACCTTAAGTATGCCCTTGTTGGATTTAGAACACAGCACAGTATGTGATGTTCATGACAATTATGTGAATCAACAATGATGTATTTTCTCTGATTCTTGCTATATATGCAACAAAAGGCATAATATATCTGTGAAACATTTCTATATAAATGGCTAAGATAAAACGTGTTGATATTTAAAATTTATAAACCCTCAGCTATCCAGATTAATAGATTCTCTGAGGTTTCTGGATAGTGGAGATCTTATTTTAGTTTTTTTTTATTTTAAAATGAAATTGCTCTAAAGCTATGTGTCCTATTAAATTATGCAATATTGTTATATCTAAGCTTCCTCTCCTAAGTGCCCGTAGCTATTTATTGAGGCATTATTCTCAGATGCCCATGAAAAAAGATGTTTAAGTGATTGTCTTTATTCTTCTGTAAATGACCCAGTTAGATGTTAAAATATATCTTATTTTCCCCAAATGTGAAGTTTTTACTTTTTCATATTGCCTTTGTTGGTTGACCCTTTCTTTTTTTTGACTTTCATAAAGTAACAGAAGAAATATTTACATATTTCCCAACTATTGCAGATTATTAAAAGCAAATCATAAATTATTCAAGCGATTTAGAAAGCTTCCTGAGAAAAAATATACTACATAAGAAATACAGTATTTAGAAATCATATCCCCCTGCTAGTCACGTTACAATTGAAGCACAGTTGCTACTCAATCCTCTCCTTTTAAAGGTAAAATCACACAATAACGACAAAATAAATTCTAAAAGTGAATTCATTTCCTTGTAGAAGAACCTAAAATATTATATTCATATTTTATGTATACAATATGCTTGTAGCATTACTTGAGTCTTCATTACTGCTTAGCAATCTCCTTGTTCATTGTACACTGAATAACATTGTATGGTTATTCCAGAATTCCTTTACTTTCTCCAAAATTCCAGAATAAACCTTGGTGGTTATTCCAGAATTCCTTTACTTTCTCCAGTCCTTCTAATTAAAACCCACACCCTTCAATCAGGGTTCCCTCAGTTTCTTTCAGTATCCCTTCCCGAGACTCGCATTATACTCTTCATCTTACTCTTCATATGCCCTTCAGAATCATATGTCATGAGTTATCCTATGGTTTTTTTCTTCTTAATGTCTTGCTTTCAATTGATTTATTTTTCTTACCAAAAGGATGAGGTCTTTTCCTCACTTTAAAAGGATCTCAGGAATGCCTGGGTGGCTCAGTCAGTTAAGCATGGCTCAGGTCATGATCTCACAGTTCGTGAATTCAAACCCCATGTTGGGCTCTGTGCTGACAGCTCAGAGTCTGGAGCTGCTTTAGATTCTGTCTTCCTCTCTCTCTGTCCCTCCCCTACTACTGCTCTGCCTGTCTCTCTTAAAAATAAATAATAAAACATTTTTAAAAATAAATAAAAATAAAAGGAAATCTCATTGATAAATAAACCAAATAATAAGTAAACAAAAAAAATCTCCAATCTACTATCTAATGTCTAGCTGGAAAAAATGGGATGGCCATGAATATATATACATATATAAATTGGTATGCAATGACACCCATAGATGAACTTTATATGACTACTGAGAATTGCTTCTCCTAATTGGGTAGTTTAATTGGAATTGCTTCATCTGGTGTGAGGCCTTGATGGTCAGCCAGTCCTTTTTTAACCCTTCCTCTTTATTGTGAAATTTTCAAATATATACAAAATAGAGTAACAGTAAATCCAGCACCTGGCTTCAACAATGATCAATTCCTGGTCAATTTTGTTCTATCTATACTTCTACCCTTGGATATTTTCAACTCCTAGACATTACATTTTTTCATCTGTAAATATTCTATATGCATTCATAAAATATGAGGATTATTTCTAACATAACTAAATAATATTGTCATACCTTATGAAAAATATTTCCTTGCTACCAAATACCCGGTGTTCACATTCTTTCATCTACTACTTCCCCAACCCCCAGTTTGAATCAGGAACAGAATAAGATCTATTTATTTTTGTTATTCTCTTAAGTCTCTATTTTAAACTATGACATCTGTCTTGTATTTAGTTACCAATTGCTATACAACAAATTACCCTCAAAACTTAGTGACTTAAAATTATAAATATGTATCATCTTACAGTTCCTATGTCAGGAATTTGGGAGCAGCTTAACTGAATGACTCTGTCTCATTTGTGGTAGTCAGGACTTCGCCCAGGGCTGCAGTCATAATTGGGCTTGAATCTGCTTTCCAGTTTACTTCTGTACCACGTGAGTCTCTCTGGAGGGCTTTTTGAGTCTCCTACAACATGATATATGAGTTCCCCAAGTGTGAGTGATCTAAGAGAGACAACAAAGAGAAAGCCACACTACTTTATGTGTCCTAGCCTTAGCAATGACATAACAACACACCTGTCATATTGTGTTGGTCATACAGACTAATCCAGAAATGATGTGGGAGAAAACTACCAGAGCATGAATACCAAGACCAGAAGATAATTGGAGGGGTCATCTTGGAGGCTAGCTACTATACTTCTTCATCTTTTTTTTTTTAATTTTCCATTATTATTATTGAAGGAACCAGATCATTTGTCTGATAGACTTTGTATTTTTTATTATTGCATCCCAGTGGTTTCATTTACATATATCTTTATCTCCCCACCCCACATATTTTCTATAAGCTTACTCAGATTTGGGTTCCATATCTTTAGCAAGACATCCTTATTGTTGGTGG
This sequence comes from Proteles cristata cristata, assembly GCA_017311185.1. Classification (NCBI taxonomy): domain Eukaryota; kingdom Metazoa; phylum Chordata; class Mammalia; order Carnivora; family Hyaenidae; genus Proteles; species Proteles cristata. Next base: position 87,875 of record JAESUZ010001901.1, on the reverse strand, counting down.
TGTGTTATTTTATAATGGAGCACATGATGGCTGGTTGACTCTTAGTGTATCAGCAGCCATTGATGATCATTGTCTAAATCCATTAATTCAAAAGAGTGATGTTCTATCATTCCCTCTTTTTAAAAAGCTATTTGTAGTATTTCTAAAAAAAGAAACATCCCCTCATCAGCTAATTGGTCACATTCAGGTATATTTGGAGAAGACAGGGTGAATGCTTGATTCTTTCTCTTTGTTTATCAGTTTTCAAAATGATTTCTTGGTTCCCTAACATTCCCCAAAAGTAACAAGTGAGGCCTGGAAACCAACATGGATATGCTGAAGCAGACTGTCCGGGGATGGGCTCTAGGCATGGGTATTTTGAGAGCTTGTTTGGAGGTTCTAGCAGGGGAACGCAGCTACTCGTATACGCTTGACCGAACAACGGTCCTCCTCTATCAGGGAAAGTGGTCCTCTTCCACTGCATGTGAAGCTTCAGGAGGGATGCACCTGGAACAGTGAGGGAGGAAGGGGACACCAGCCTAGCCAACCAAATCAGCCGAATCAACCTTGGCAATCAATGAGGTGACAGATGTCACAGCCAGATTGCCCTCACATCCTAGGCATGGGTATTTTGAAAAGGCTACTAAGTGGTTCTGACTTACTCCTCTGTTAACTTCTACTAGTCTCCAGTCCCAGAATCTGACTTAATAGGTTTGGGATGAGGCCCAAGATTGTGGTTTGGTTTTGTTTTTATAATCTTGAGATAATTTTCTCGAGTTGACAAGTTTGGGGAACATAAGCCAAACTATTCCTTTTCATATTTACTATGGCTGTATGCATCTGTGCTATTCTCGCATGACCTGAGTATTGCAAGTTTGTCCTCCTACAACAAACTATTATTACACTGAGAGTCTGCCTAGTACACACTCTAGAGTTAGACTGGTTGGGTCCAAATCTTGGTCTGCCACTTACTAGCTTTGTGACCTTGAGGAAGTTAATCACCTCTCTGTCTAACCTCTCTGGAAATAATACTAGGATTCACCTCACAGTTGTTTGGGGACTAAATGAGTTAATATTGGTAAAGTGCTTAGAACAGTGCTTGGTAAGGATTTCTTAAACACATAATAAAGCATAGACCACCCTCTGGTAGGTGGCATTTATTTATTTATTTACTTACTTACTTATCTGTCTATCTATCTGTGCTTTGTTTTGTTTATTTGGCAATGTATTTTGTACATTCTTTCATATGAGTGCATAGTTATCTTCCTTATTTTTTTGTACTGCTGTCTTGTATTTTTTAACTGACATTTAAAATACCAGGCATGGTGGATTACATGTGTTCTAGTTCACTTAATCTTTATATCAATATTTTAAGATTAGGAATATTTTTCTTATTTAACATAAGGAAACTGAATCCCTGAGAAATTCAGTAAGTTGCCCAACATAATAAAACTGATAAGTGACAGTATAGATATGACGTATGTTAAAGAAGCAGTGTGATGATTAGGAACACAGATTCTAGAGCTAAGATGTCTGGGTTCAAATCCTGCCATTCCTGCTTCTCAGTTGTGCATCTTGGGCATGTTACTTAACTTCTCTCTATTTCAGTTTTCTTTTTTTGTAAAATAAGCATGATAGAAATATCTACCTCATAGGTTGTTATGAGAGTTAAATGAATTAATATTTGAAAAGTTCCTAAAATGATGCCTAGTACATCATAAGCACTTTGTATACTGGCTATTAATTGCTACTATTAATCATTATCAATTATTTTTTTGGTCTAAATACAAGGCAGCAATTAAGAGGGAGAAATTGAAAGCATTCATAAGGAAGGTAACAAACATAGGAGCATTAACTTTCAGGAGGGAAGAAAAAGGAGAAATGTTTCTACCACAAAGATGGACAGGATGGAAGATAATTCATGTCTAGGTGAAGGCAAATGATGAAACTCAGGAGACAGACTCATTCTTAACAAGGTAGAAGGCAAGATCATGCTTTAGGAATGAGAAAAGGAAGATAGAATTCGAAGCCTGTGAAAACAAAGGGAGTTTGAACACACTTGAGTAAGCCACGAAGCACACACAATAGACATGGCCATGTTCAGTTTTGTTAGTACTCAATCATAGCTCATTTCCCTGAGGCTAAGGAAACTAATGTCTAGGTGAGGGGGGGAGGATTCCCATATTATTAGAAGGGTAGCTCAGCAGCCTAGTAAGGCCAGCAAGTTTTGGCATGGTTGAGTGGGACGGTTATGATGATAAGTAGAAATAAAGGTGCACTGAGCAGGGAATCAGGAGACTTGAATTCATTTTCCAATTCTGCTATCACCTGTCAAATAGGTCACTTAACCTCTGCATCTCAGTTAATTCCCTTATGAAATGAGAGAGCTACATCAGTTTATCTCTAACATCCCTTCTAATTCCAGAATTTGTGACCCTAAGAGGCTGATTCTAGAGTCTAGCTGTAGGATAATGGAGTCGATTGAAATAACAAATGTAGGAAAGTGATGAAAAGGCTCAAGGAGTTTGGGATGCAGGTTCAATAAAAGTGAGCGTAGATGAGGAGACTCATGCTACTCAGGCCCAATCTCAGTCTTTTCCATCTTTAAAATTTGTATCTGTGTACAAAAATTTTTAAGACAAGTTTGTCAGTTTTTGTAGCTGATATCATGGATATTGTGCTTTTAATAGGCTATGTTTGACACACACAAAAGTAAATATTATTTATTTGAGTTCTCATATTTAAAATGTTCATTAACACATCAAAAATGGTTTATGTATAGAGATTCATTTTTATGCTTTTAAGCAGAAGATAACAAAAGGATTTTATGTTTTTCTATATCCATAATACTACTATGGGGTAGCTAACTAGGTTGCTTGAACATGCTGTTACAGAACTAGTTAATCCATAATTCAGTAGGTTCTTGGCTTCCAAGTTGCCTATTGACAAGCCTGAAGAAATTAGATGGAACTAATTAGCACTCAGCATTATAAACTAGGAAGAATTAAATAAAGCAGCTTCAATATTAAACTCATACCCCTATGAAGATATTCCCTTTAGTTATGGGGATTTTGAAATGATGGACAGGCTAAACCAAAACTCATAATCTTATTATGGTCTCCTACACCTACCTAATAAGCTTTGAGAGCTGTTTCCTTAGAGTCTGGGATATTGCCATCTTCCTCTAAGCTTTTCTGCATATAGCTTATAAATTCTTTACTGTTCCCACTAAATATTTTGTTATTTAAAATAGTGTAAAAAAGAGTATATTAGTATATATACATATTGATGCATTTTGACTGTAATAATACCATTGGCCTGTAGGGAGATTATTAATAATTTCAGAGGAAATCTTTTTAAGAAAAAAGCTCCAGGCCTAGCTGTAATGAGGCATTTGAAAAGGAGGAAGGGATATGTTTGTGTACATCATGAAAATATTGAACCCTTTGAGATGTTATAAGCCATGGTGTACTAATAAATGATCTTTTCATTTCAGTGTTCCAGCAGACATCTTTGTACCCCTGATATACCCTTGCAAAAATGCCTTTAGCTCACATTTCCTTTTAAATATTTCTACCTCCTGACATTTGATACTGGGGGTGAGGATGCAACAGGGTAAATCTGATGGAGAAAGGATTCCAGTGGTAAGAAGCAGACAAATTGGTGGTTTAAAATAATGAGCCCATTTTCAGCTGAGCTATGTGGTTCATATGAATTAATTAACCCCTTACATGCATTTGTCTGACAATCCTAGTTCTCATTCAGTTCAATGAGTTTTATAATTATCATTTAAGTAAATAGCACTAAAAACTGTTTATATCCTGACATTAAAGGAGCTTTGTAGAATTCTCTTCCTATAAATCATCTGAACTTGTTTACAATTTGCAGTAGTCATATTTTTCTTCTAGTTTGTGCTCAGGTTTCTGTTTTGCTATTTTAAAAAATATTTTCAGGATACTAATTACAGAACATGCTTTAAAGTTTAATTCCCCTTCTAAGGGTAAAGAACCTCAGTAAAGAATATTTTCACATTTTTATAGGGAGAGCCTAGGCTTAAACTATTATCTGTCATGTTAAACAAAATTAATCCAATGGTGCTTAATGAATATAGAATGGTGCTCATTCTTAAGACCTGTGTTTTTTAGTTTCTGGTGATAAGATGATGATAAAGTACCCAGAATGAGAGAAATCAGGGTATTGTATTGATGATGCTGAAAAACAGTATGAAAACACTAGAGGAATATGTTTGGGATGAGAGGAATTGTGGGCCATCCCCCACTGCCTCTCCCCTGTATATGTAATTACTTTTTCTTTTCATACAAAAACTTGAGGTAATATTAATCACTATTTTACTTAATTATGTCTTTGTTGATTGCAAGGAACAAAAAGCTATTTTTTAATTGAAGAATAATTGACATACAATATTGTATTAGTTTCAGATGTATAACTGATTTGACATTTATATTATTATGAAATGGTCACCACGGTAAGTCTAGTTACCATCTGTCACCATATAAACTTGTTACAACATAATTGACTATATTCCCTATGCTGTATATTACATCCCTGCGTCTTATTTATTTTAGAATCAGAAGCTATATAAATTGAACATTTACTGAAGAGCTACAGAGAGGCTTATGGGAATTCAGAATAGGCAATATCCTACATCTAGACCTAGATGCCTGGAAATAGGAACTTTGTTCTGCATTCAGGTTGTCTCTGGGATGCCCCACAGCATGAGTTCATGGGCCTTTTTAAAGGATACTTTGCTTCTCTTGTGCTTGGAGGAAGACTCTACTTACCCTGGTCTAACTGTCCTTTCTAGCTCCTGACAAGGACTTTTGGTTCCAATTCCACATTCCTGTCAGAGGAATGTTATTTTGTTCCCCCGAACCACACTTTTTTTTTTTTTTTTTGTATTAGGGCCTAAGATGGCTGCCTTTTAGGTCAAATTACTGTCCGAGTTCAATCAGCTGTTACTATTTATGTGATATGATAACTAATATGATTCTCACAACAATCCCATGGGATGAGTTAAGTACTATCATTCCTTTTATAAGGGGGAAATGAGGTAAGGAGAGGTTAAGTAGCATTTCCAAGGTCATGTAACTCCAGGGTCTGTGCCCTAAACAGCATATCCTACTGATAGGAGCTCTTTGCTGACTTAGGAGATGTAGTTTCTAGTCCTTGACCTGTTACTATGTGAATGATTTGGGGGAAATAACTTTTTTTTAATTTTTTAATTTAAATAATATTTTAGTGTTTTATTTATTTTTGAGAGAGAGATAGAGACAGCGTGAGCAGGGGAGGGTCAGAGAGAGACGGAGACACAGAACCCAAAACAGGCTCCAGGCTCTGAGCTAGCTGTCAGTACAGAGGCCAATGTGGGGCTCAAACCCACAAACCGTGAGATCATGACCTAAGCTGGAGTCGGATCCTTAACCGACTGAGCCACCTAGGGGCCCCTGGGGGAAATAACTGAATCTCCCTGGACATTCAGCCATTCCATGAACAACAATTTAAAATTATTTTTCTAAATCTTTTACTAAAAAGCTAAAGGAGAGCACGGAAGCCCAATAATATATTGTGTTCAGGCTTCTTTAGTTATAAAGAATAGAAATCAAACTGGCTTGAAATAATTGGGATTTATTCAAAGACCTGATAGTCAACCTTATGGAAATAGCAGTCAGACCATAGAGTGTCTTGGACTGGAAACAAAACTGGAAAGTTAGAAATATAAGCTGCTTTCTCTGTCCTTCCCTGGTCTCACTCATCTCTGTCTCATCTTTTTCTCTATCGGTTTCCTTTGTTTAAACATTACTGCCATAGCTGTGATAAAGCATGACCCTTACTTCAAGTGCTAATCTTTATATGACATTCACTTATTTGAGTTCACATTCTTATAACAGAATTTAACTGACACAGCCACATCTTCAGATTTGTTCCCTTGGGTCAGGTGTCCAACCTGTTTCAATCAGCCAGGGCAGGAATAAGATCACATGGTTCGTGGGATTGCTACCTTTTCCAGGAACTATATGGAAGAGCATATTCTCTGAGAAAGAAGTATTAGAAAGGAAAAGCAAATGGAAAGATCTTTGCTATACCCATAAATATAGTCTCATAACACTGTTTTAAATATATTGCATATTTCACCATAGATCACCATTTTGGCTACACAGATAATTTTTCCATTTAATAAGCACTTTACTGTATACCAGATACTTCACTAGGAGTGTATTAGATGCTGGACCTCTGTTTCCTTATCTGTAAAATGAACAGAATATATAACTTTACAGTTCTGGACACGCATTTATGTGTTCATTTCTATTTTAATGAAAATATTGCTCTTTTTTTTTCTTTTTTTTTATGTTTTTATTTATTTCTAGGAGAGAGAGAGAGAGACAGCGTGAGCAGGGGAGGGTCAGAGAGAGAGGGAGTCACAGACTGAAACAGGCTCCAGGCTCTGAGCTGGCAGTCAGCACAGAGCCCGACGCGGGGCTCGAACCCACGAACCACGAGATCATGACCTAAGCGAAAATCAGACGCTTAACCGACTAAGCCACCCAGGCGCCCCTGAAAATATTGCTCTTACAACTAACCTAACAAAAATTTATTTATCCAAGTAAATGTTCTTCAGAGTGCCATGATTTGAACTAAACAAGAAAATCAATATCATTTCTTTATTGTTGCACCTAGGTTTTAACCGAACACTAGTATTACACAGCTTAAATACCCAGTTCATTTATTCTATTTGACTCTAAAATACTCATCCAAAATTCAGGTCTGCTATAAGAGATCAAAGATTTGCTGTCATTGAAACTATGCAAAGAATGTGAGGCAAACTTTAAATATATCCCAAAGAGGCACTTCACAAATGTCTCACACAGTGATAAAATCAAGCAATGATTCTCTAACTCCCACAGCAACGACATTGATGAGACTAGGTCTCATTTTCCAAGACACGTAGGTTATTTAAAAAGTCCTTCACGTTATAGTATCAAAATAATAGGAAAGTATAAAAAATATAAGTGTCCAGTTCAATCTATAGCTAACCAGTTATGTGGCTTAAAAAATAATTTAGTTGGATCCTTTCCTGAAGTGTTAAAAAGAAAAAGAATTCTAACTCCCATTTACTTAAACTGCTCTAACCCATGATCAATATGTTTTTCTTATGCTCGAATATAAAAAATCAGATGGACATGCTTTGAACACACTGAAAACTAAGTAGATGAATTTAGAGCTTTTAGAAGAATGAGAACACCACTCTGCTATAGATCTCTCCCTGAACCAGCCAATTTCATTAATCCTTGTTTTTTGTTTCACTGTAGTTAAAAAGAATCAGTGCTACTAGTACAGCCAAAAGCCCCAGAGAGAGTGAAGTTGATGTTCAACAAAATAGATTTACCAAATCTGTTGGTGTGTGCCTGGTTTCATGTTGGTGTTACACACTGTCTTATTGTGATGGCTTCATAGCTTATTGTGTGTATGTGTGTGTGTAGATATGTTTGAATGTATTTCTGCTGACAAGTTCAAAATCATTGGATTATTATATATGCTTTATTTAAGAAGTGACTTGAGAAAAGTGTATATACTTTTTTTCTATTTCTGTGGATTAAAATGTCTTAATTTCCCTCTTTTAAAGTCTATCTAGATTGGTCATCTAATTTCTAAGGAGAATGGAAGACAATTTTAAAACAAATTAGCATTCTATCTAAGTAGTATAATCTCATGAACACACCCTTTTTCTAAGACATAGAACAAAAAATGTTCTACTATATTTAAGGATAACTGATATGAAAAGTCCATCATAAAAGTGATTTCAGATGTTTCAAATGTTAATCACAGCTTTCATACACTAAAACCCTATGTTCCTCATTTAATTTCAAGGTAAGTCACTTATTATTTCTAGAAAACTATGAATAGTTACACTAATTTATTTTTGTTGTTGCGGAAAGTTTTTTTACATTTATTTATTTTGAGAGAGAGAAAGAGAAAATCACAAGAGGCTCTATAGTGTCAGCATGGAACCCCATGCAGGGCTCAAACTGAAGAACCATGAGACCATGACCTGAGCTAAAATCAAGAATTGGACACTTAACCAACTGAGCCACCCAGGCACCCCTGTTATGCAAAGATTTAAAACATATATATTGTCTTCCTTCTTTCTAATAGATTAATATACTGGTTTCCACACTTTTCCTGTGGAATTAAACTTTAAGACACTAAGATACAGTGTAGAAGTATACTTCTAAATGCAACCCAGAAACTACTTTTGTACAGGACATATTTTTGGTGTTACAGTCCTGACTCATTCCTGCCCTGGCCTTCTGTCTCATCTTCCCTGTTCTACATTTATAAGCTGGCTTTAATGGCTAGGGAAGAAACATAAAAATAAAATAACTATAAAATGAATAGTTTTTTCTTTCAGTTGAATATAACATTAAAATATATTTCACAGTCTACAGGGAAATAAGATAATTTATATATAATTATTTATTTATATTTATATTTTTAGTTTATATTTGTGTCTGTCTGGTGTTTTCAGATATAATTTACCCCTTTGGAAAATCCTAGCAGAAACCATGTATTCAACATGGGAGTACACAATTAGATACTTAATCTAAACGTACAATAATGTGATTTGAGCTGATTTGTAGAGTGACTATAAAAGCTGAAAAATTAGCTTGACAACATTCATGCTAGGATTGGCCTTCAATAAATGTTTGTGGTGGTATTTGGAGGCAATGCCACTCTAGTCAGATCACTATGGCTTAGGAGATGATGCCTACAGTAAAACTGGAGTTCACTGCTTATCAGAGAATGAGTGAAGCCTCCCAAGCTGAAGATTCATTAGGTCAGTCTGTGAGAACTGTCAATCAGACCAAGCTGGCAGGGGAATACTTTAAAAAAAAATAGAAGCAAAAGTTTCCCACTTAAGATTTTCCCAAATTATATTCCTACTGCCATCACATTGTCCACACCAGAAGTAGAATAGTAGGCCATTGTAAGGTATGTTCCTAATGTCAGCCACTGGCCACTGTCACTTATGAGCATGGATGCTGCTATCCTCTCTGTAATCATCATCATTGCCTAGGGTGATTTTTCAGGATAGAATGGTTCTCAAAGTACACAAGACTCTAACGAAGATAGGGACTTGTGTCATATTCATTATCCCCAGTATCTTACCACAGTGATATACATAGAAGGTTCTCAGTTGTTTGTTGATCTTAACACCAAGGACAGAAACTATTGTGTGAATCTATCTTAGATATGGCTTCTAACACCCCATTCCCCATCCCTCTTCGTCTAACAGAATTTGACAAAATATTTCTTATATTTCTTCCATATTTTCAAGTGTGTATTGTTTTCTATTTAGCAAGCCTATGTTATTTAAGTTTGATTTTGGTATATCTATGTGGAGATAAAAAGAATATTTCAAAGGACTTTTTTAAAAAATAGATTATTATAAAGGAAACCAGGAAGGTTTAGATATGTAGATTATTACTTTTTTAAGATTTTTTTTAAATTTTGAAGTACTCTCTACACCCAATGTGGAGCTCAAATTCACAACCTCGAGATCAGGAGTTGCATGCTCTATCAGCTGATCCAGCCATACACCCCCGAAATTTATTAGGTTTTCTGTGCACATTTTATTTAACACTATATGTTAGTTAATATTTATTAGTTATTTAGATGATTGTGATACTGAGACTGTATCCATGTGACAAATCACAACAAAGGTAAAATGTTGTATATACCTGTCATAACTTGAACAGACTGGCAATTCACCTCATCAAATGCAAGACACCCTGGCAGGGATTAACAAAAGAAACAGTTCAACTAAGAAAATGACAGATTGATGATGGCATAGCAGGCTCTAATTATTACCATCACTAATATAATGTGAATATATAATAAATTATATAGTTTTAACTATTTTTATTCAGCACCAAATAAGCTAGAGTTGTATTTATATATCTATGTTCATGTCTAATATTTAGAATTAATTTGTCAAACAATACCCTTCTCAGAGTAGAGATTTAGAAAATATATTCCATTATACATAAGTTGATTTTATTTCCAGGGGACGTCCATTAGGACAAATATCATGAAAAGGCCATGGACCAAAATATTAATTCCCTGGCGGACACCTGAAAGAAAAATAAACTTATGTTTAATGGAGAAGACTGTCTAAATCCCTGTTTTGAGAAGAGTGCACATTCATGAATATGTATTCCTTGCTGAATTCAATAGATTCTAATACTGAAGGATATTTGTATCATAAAAAGTAGCATTTATTCATTCACTTACTACTTTTCAAAGAAAGAAGCAAGAAAGCGGCTTTGGATGGAATGCTGGCAAACTAGTTCATTCATTTATTGTGTGACACATTCATCATGGTCTGTACAATAACCAATGAAATAAAAATGTGGTTTGTGTATAATCTATAGTCTAATATTTATCCGGAGCCAATATTAAAAATGTACTACTTGCTATTTTGTCTTATTCAGTGTTCTGGGCTCAGTACAATACCTATTTATTTGTTTGCACATTTCAAAGAATTTTTGTTATTTCTTCTTTTCTGTGATGGCAAATCATCCTTGTACAACAATGGCTAGTCCAAGATCAGCTACATAAATAGCCTGAGTGCTATGTTAAACAAGATTGGGTGATTGTACAACATGACTTTTTTAAAGTCAAATGCCAGGGCCACCTGGGTGGCTCAGTTGGTTAAGCAGCTGACTTTGGCTCAGGCCATAGTCTCCCCATTCATGAGTTTGAGCCTTGCATCAGGCTCTGTGCTGACAACTCAGAGCCTGAAGCCTGCTTTGGATCCTGTGTTTCCTGTTTCCTTTTCTTTTTGCATCCCTACCCCGTTTGTGCTCTGTCTTTCTCTCTCAAAAATTAATAAACAAACAAACAAAAAAAAGTCACAGGCCAAAGTTTCCAGTAGAAATAAGATATTCATTTCAACCAGCCACCTTACTTTCTGCATAGGCACTGAACTAGGTGCCCCATGTAACCATCTTACTATATCTTCACAACATTCCTGAACATCAGGTTTTGTTTTCCCAAGTTTATAGGAGAAAGAATGGAGAATGCAGGAAGTTAAGTTGGTTGGCAAAGGTCACAGCCAGTGAGCAGTTGAATCAGAATCTGAACACCAGTTTGTCTAATTCCAAACTGCATGCTGTGCTATTTCCTTACAATATTGCCTTTCACTTGGGAGCTCATGGAAAAGATTTATGAGATCACTCAGATTTTCTTTTGTCACACTCCTAAAAACACTTGTAGCTGAATTTTTAGTTCTTTCATCAAATAAGTCTAGTAACACCACCACATTTTAAAAGAATTAGTGATTAATCTGTAGAAATATTCATTGGAATACTTTTCAGAGTTTTCAAATCAAACAGTTGAAAATTCATGCTGTGCTCTAGACATTATTGATCCCGTGCCATCTCACTCAGGTAGATATAAATCCTTTCCTTAAAGATCTCTGGTGAAAAGCACTCCAGGCATTTCCATGGTAATTTACCTTACTTGAAAATGCTTATAGATAGTTGTATGCACATTGTTAGGGCCAATGACATAATCCCCAGTTCCAGTGAATCAAGCCAATAAAATAATAATCCTTTCTAAAATTATAATCTTCAAAATGTTCCTGGAAATTACTTATAGGAAGTTTATGTGATTTTGCCATTTTCTGGAAAAGGCAGTTAAGTCTGAACTTTTTTTTTTTTGCATAATCTTAATATTTTTATTTAATATGTATTTTAATATCAAAAATATTTAATATTTATTTTAATAGTTTATTGTCAAGTTGGTGTCCATATAACACCCAGTGCTTATCCCAACAACTGCCCTTCTCCATGTCCATTACCCCCCTTCCCCTCCCCTCACCCCCATCATCCCTCAGTTCTCTGCATTCAAGAGTCACTCATGGTTTGCCTCCCTCCTCCCCACTATTTTTCCCCTTCTCCTTCCCCATGGTCCTCCATTAAGTTCCTCCTAATCCACCTATATGTGCAAACATATGGTATCTGTCCTTCTCTGCCTGACTTATTTTGCTCAGCATAACACCCTGAAGTTCCATCCATGTTGCTACAAATGGCTAGAGTTCATTCTTTCTTATTGCCAGGTAGTATTCCACTGTATAGATAAACCACACCTTCTTGATCCATTCGTCAGTTGATGGACACTTAGGTTCTTTCCATGTTTTGGCTATTGTTTAGAGAGGAGCAGGTCTTGAGTGGGTCACAGGAAGATTCTTATTTTGCATTTGGATTCCCTTTATACTTTAAATCACAGATCTCTTAAATGTAAATGAATGGAATGTTGAAAATTGACATAACTTAAAAAATGTTAACAGTTGTTGTCAGGTAACTTTACTCTTCAGTTTAAATATCCTATCCTATGTTATAACTGGTTGCTTATTTATCCTTTTAATGACACTGCAAGCAACCAGAGGGCAAGAATTATCTCTTATTCATCACAGGATCTCTAGTATTTAGCATAATTCTCAGTACAGAAGTGATCAATAATTATCTATTGAATAACTGAATTCATTTCTCCAATTGATACTGCCTAGACCAGCCTTTCTCATACTTTCCCACAAAAGCATCCTGCTAAATTACTGTTGTTTCTTTATCTTGGCTCATATTATTTTTCTTACCTGGAGTTATCTTTTTTTTTTTCCTCTTCTTCACCTAAATAAATCCAACTAGTTCTTCCTGGTACAATTAGTTGATACATGAGTCCTGTTATGACTGTTCTAGCTATCACAATCTTGTTCCCTATACTCTTTTAGCCTCCTTAGGCTGTCCCACACACTTTAGCCCTTTATTATATTATTTGTCAAATTTTTTAATGTTCTTGACATTGTCTCTCCAACTGTTATGCAATATGCCTCATGTTTTACACTATTTTCTCTCCCCTTCATAATGACCTAAGCAGCCTCTAAATCAGGAGATACCAAACTGTGGCCTCCAGGCCAAATCTGGCCCAAATTCTAAGAATGATTTTTACATGTTTAAATGATTGAAAACAATCACAAGAATATTCTGTGATGTGAAAATTAAATGAAATTTAACTTTCCATGAATAAAGTTTCCTGAAACATAGTCATGTTCATTCATTTATGTATTATCTGTGGCTGCTTTGAGATTACTACGGCAGGGTTGAGTAGTTGTGACAGAGAACCTATGGCCCACAAAGCACAGAATACTACCTGGCCCTTTACAGAAAAAGTTTGCCAACTCCTGCACTAGACCAACAATGAGTCCATTATGAAACAGGATACTCTGCAAGGACTGGTGATTATGTAATCTTACCTTAAATAAAGAAATGTAATAATAAAAGCAACCCTTGGAGCAAAAATGATTCTTTTAGTTGAAGAGCTACAAAAAATTCCCTTTTCTCCATCTGTGGTAAACTGACTTAGTGCCCTTAGCAGTTTGAAACCTTCTCAACATGTCCAGAACCTCTTTCTGTGGAGATTCCTAAGAAGATAATAGGTGATTATCATTCTGGGATGGACTGGATAACCACAAGTATTGTACAGCTCAATGATTCCTAGAATCTTGTCTATATGTAAGCATTGCTTTATTAAAAATGAGAAAAATGATTTGTGAAAATAAAGTCTTCTCATCCCCCAAAACTCCTTTAGTCTCTTTTGCCAGAACCCCTCCCCCTCCACTTTTGGTTTAATCTAGTTCTTTTAATTAAATAGGAGATAATTAAAGTTCACAGAGTTTAAACCCAGCAGGTTTGATTTAGTGATAAAAATCTGTGGTTTGTCAGCTTTTCAAAGCATAATCCTGGCTTCAGCCTTATCTGACAGGTAGTCAGCCTAGCAGGTCCGAGGATGAAAATCAGAACATCTCATCTTTTCAGGCATGGCTTGCTATTTATCTTCTGAGGCATAATTTACTATTGCCCTACAGAAAATGAGTAGGGTTAAGTAAGTATAAAAGGCCTCTGTTTGCTTCAGCACGATAATTTATTTAGTATGCAGTTGTCAATGACTAGGCCAACAAGGTACATAGGTATATTTCAAATGAGGGAGGGGCGATCCTCCAAAACATAGCTTATTTGATTAATGTAAATTGTTCTTTTACTCACTGAATATGTAAAGTATGTAAATTTAGCCCTGCTGTCAAAAGGTAGCTCTGTGCCATTAGTTTCTGCAGCAGGCAAGGCCTACTGCATCCTGTACTGCATTTTCAGAGAGGTAATGCTGATGACAGCTTGAGTAATTGCCTTAATGAGCCAAAAGGTGTTCTTTCATATTTGCATTTAGGTGTTCTTTCTTTCTTTTTTTTTTTTCTTTTTTACAAATAGTTTATTGTCAAATTAGTTTCCACACAACACCCAGTGTAGGTGTTCTTTCTTATTCGCTACTTAGCGTCATCTGAAATAGAGATCATCTGTAGATATTACAGAGTGAAAAAAGCCATGGGTTATCTTATTAATGTGTTTCTCCAAGCATGTTAAGAATGAACCATCAATCAATCAGTCATTTGCAAGAAAATGGCTTGTTGTCAGTGTTATCTAGGTGATATGCCATTTGAAATGCAAGTTTTAGATTCTGATTACCATGCTAGCTAAGTAAATATATTCATCAAGCTGCATCTCTGGGTCATTTCAGGAAAGGTTGTAGTGCTTCCCAAATTGACCATGAAATAGCATTAGTATTGTAAACCTCAAGTGAACAACAAGACCCATTTAAAACAAAAAACACTTTACATGAGTCATCAGGAAGATGTTAGAAATCCACCCACATTCACCATATTACATGTAAAATTCAGCTCAACTGCAGCTTTAGTCTGTGCTGTTAGAACCCAGCCCATTAATACTTAAGACAAATGTCCCATTATCTAAGTCGTTCTAAGCGAAATGGTCATGTTTTCATATTAAGTTCAATCCGCTAGAGGTAATTCACATCACATTAACATAAAGATTGAGACAGTCATGTTCAAATTTTGGTTTAAGTAATGAAATATATACCTGTAATTCACTATGGTATTTTGGATGTAAAATGTAGGTCTAATTTTCACACGGCATCAAGAGAAATAATGGTTTAACACATGAATATTGTAAAAGTACACATTTATACTTAACCCACTCCACTTATCTAAGGATTTGCATAAACTGGACAAGTTCTGCTTGGGTTTGTAATAGAAGTAAAATAGCACAGGTATAACCACTGCAAGCTAAAGTTCCTTTCTGTCACCATGGTGTACAGTCTGTGTCTGTATCTTGCCTAATCCTTATTAAATTGTATGTCTCCTGGGTCTGAGGATGGAAAGTCTGAAGTTCAACCAATATTTAAGAACTTAAAGTACTTTTGTACAGAACTTGTACTGTGCAATACAACCTCAAAAAAACCTGAGTTGTCGTTTTTTTTTTCATTGAAAGAGTAGTATATTTTAAAAATATGTATCTTTTCAGATTAAATAATCCATTGTGCTAGAAAGAAAAAAATAGGCAAGTGAATCGTCTTTAGAGTTTTTAGAAGGTGAATCAAATAATCACTAAATTTTGGGGCGCCTGGGTGGTTAAGCGTCCGACTTTCGCTTGGTCATGATCTCGCGGTCTGTGGGTTCAAGCCCCGCGTCGGGCTCTGTGCTGACTGCCAGCTCAGAGCCTGGAGCCTGTTTCAGAGTCTGTGACTCCCTCTCTCTCTGACCCCTCCCTGCTCACGCTGTCTCTCTCTCTCTCTCTCCTAGAAATAAATAAAACATTTAAAAATAATAATAATAATCACTAAATTTAAGTACATTTATTTTCTTTTTTCTTTTTTTTTAATTTTTTTAATGTTTTATTTATTTTTTAGGAGAGAGAGAGAGACAGCGTGAGCAGGGGAGGGTCAGGAGAGAGGGAGTCACAGACTGAAACAGGCTCCAGGCTCTGAGCTGGCAGTCAGCACAGAGCCCGACGCTGGGCTCGAACCCACGAACTGCGAGATCATGACCTAAGCGAAAGTCGGACGCTTAACCGACTAAGCCACCCAGGCGCCCCTAAGTACATTTATTTCAAGTATCATGTGAAATAATATTTCCCTATAAATGCCTTACTGAAATCTCACATTGATTTCTGTGTGTGTTTGACCCCTGAAGTAAAGTATGGGGACTATTATAGAATTTAGATTTAAAGCTTAGGTAATGGGGTACTTTCCAGTTACAGACTTTCATGAAGTTTCCAATGAAACAACGCTAGGAAGTACCTCATCTCGGTTACATCATAAATGACAAAAACTCTGCCTTCTAGGCATAAGTCAGTGATAGGTGGAAGTTACTTTCTAGACAGTTACTTATTTGTGGAATTTTCCAAAGTTAGCTTGTAGCATAACTTTATAAGGAGAAACATTTTATGAGAATCTTATGGTATTGCCACAATTATGTAACAATCCCCAAAGAAGCACAATTTGTATACACTTAAGCATTTATTTCCTAATGTTTACTGCTAGTAAAACCAAAATGTCTGTTCCACAGTTATAAACTCATGGAGATGGTAATTATAATGCATTATTTGTCAAATTTAATTCGTTTTTTCAAAGTTCCAAAGAAAGTGTGACATTCTGCTATGTCTTTGAATCGCATTATGTAAACTTGTTTGTCTATAACACATTATTTAGTTTCTCTCCAGCTCTGTTTTCAAGCTGATGATTCTAAAATTTGTGTTAATTCACATCTAGGCATATAGGTGTATTTGAAAACAGCTAATGTGAAATTGCAGTTCTTAGAGTTAGTGCTAAGAAATATAATTATGTAAAGAATATTTTGAATGAAATATTGAATAAATTAATAGAAAAAGTTAATTTTTCAATGCATCCCCAAATAGCAGGCTTGGAAAGTGATGCTTTTCTACTTTAATTTTATTTATTTATTTATTTTAATGTTTTATTTATTTCTAGGAGAGAGAGAGACAGCGTGAGCAGGGAGGGTCAGAGAGAGAGGGAGTCACAGACCGAAACAGGCTCCAGGCTCTGAGCTGGCAGTCAGCACAGAGTCCGACGCGGGGCTCGAACCCACGAACCGCGAGATCATGACCTAAGTGAAAGTCGGACGCTCAACCGACTAAGCCACCCAGGCGCCCCTTTAATTTTAAATCTTATACATTTTATGGGCAAAAAGCAAGCTTATCCCTTTATTAGGCAAGTCAGATTAATTACTAGTCCTATTAATTCAGAGAAACTAGGCTCATTTGATGATGATTTAATGATGGTTAAAAAATAACAAGGAAATTCTTGGTTCCTTTCTATAATTTCCTATATATTTCCCCCCAGTTGCTTTCTTGTTTTGTTAAATCTACAGTTAGGTTATGATCCAATGCCTTCGGACCTCATTGTTCTTTAAATCCTTTCATTGGTTGTTTTAATTCCCTTCCTGGTAGCCATCTTTAAAATACCAAACTTTTGGGGTACCTAGGTGGCTCAGTTGGTTAAGCAGCTGACATTGGCTCAGGCCATGATCTTGCAGTTCGTGGGTTCAAGCCCTGCATCGGGCTCTGTGATGACAGCTCGCAGCCTGGAGTCAGCTTCAGATTCTGTGTCTCCTTCTCTCTCTGCTCCTCCCCCACTCCTGCTCTCACTCTCTCTCAAAATTAAATAAACATTAAAACATTTTTTAAAAAATAAAATGAAATACCCAACTTTTCTATAAAAAAAAAAAGAACGGAAAGAAGAACTTCGACTTGCAAGGAAGAACTTTGACTTGCAAAGTAGCTTGCAAGCTATTCCAATTCATTGTATTTGAGGAAGGCAATGTACCCCTTTCTTTTTCCTTCAAAATCAGTAATACTGCATATTTCCTTTCTGAAACAAGAAAGAACAAACCATGTATTACAGCTCTCTTATCTATGGCAAATGTATAATTCCTGAGTCCTTAATTTTATCCTCTACCTTCTTGGGTGCTACTTCTCTCTGATTAGTTTGTGGTCATCAGAGAATTATAACAGGAAGAGAGTATGTCTTAGCTTTCTACTGGAAAGGCATTGTCTACCCCATACAATTGAAATTTGAGCTAAACCCATGCCCCAGGAAAAGAAAAGCCAGGAAGTCATTTTTGCTTTCTGGGAAGCTTCAGAGATCAGAGCAAAGAAGAGAAGAGAAAGCCTTGGCATCTATTCCAGAATTAACCTTGATTGCTAAACTTCAATTTAATCTCTCTATGATATATAATCAACCTCGTACATGAAAGCCAAAAACTGGCAGTTGCAGGGTTTCTTTAAAAATTGTGCCCTTTGTTTGTTTCCTTTGCATGTTCTGTTTCCCCAATTAACTTTGCAAGCTGCGGACAAGTTAGTTAACCTCTCTGAGTCTCAAAGGCCTCATCTGTAAAATGAGTGGTTTAGAATAAACGATCTTTATGATCCTTTTCATTGTGAACATTCTATGCTGTGAAACCTCAAAGCTGTAAACTATATGAGAGTAAGAGCCATTTTTTATTACAATTTTTAATCTCTCCACAAGGCCTAATGTAACTTTAAATTCACTACTGTGCTTATGCTATGTGAAGTAGAGAGTAGATTTTTGAAGACAGCTCTCACATGTACTAAACTAGATCAGAAATTAGACATTATGTTTTAATTGCAGTTTGGGTTATTTAGCTGTAGATGTCATATGAACTTACATGTTTCAATAGTAAAAACATCGTAGGAAATGAATCATTGGGTGAGATTATGTAACCCCATTTAGAGGAATGATACTTCAGTGATTGGCAATAAAAGGATTATAGGTTGACTTGTGTCCCTCCCACTCCCACCCTATCACCAAAAAAAAAAAAAAAAAAAAAGATATGTTGGTGTCATAATTCCCCGGTGACTGTGAGCATGACCTTATTTGAAAATAGGGTCTTTGTAAATGTTATTAAATTAAATTCAGAGCATACTGAATTAGAGTGAGCCCTAAAGCCAGTGATTGATATCTTCATAAGAAGGCCATGTGGAGACACAGAGATCAAGAGACCCACGGAGGATACCATATGATGATGGAAGCAGAGAATTCAATGATGTAGCTGCAAGCGAAAGGTTACCAAGGATTGATGGCAACCACCAGAAGGTAGGAGAGAGGCACAGAATAGATTCTTCCTCAGAGTCTCCAGAAAGGACCAACCTTACCAGCACCTATTTGTACTCGCAGCCTCCAGAGCTGCGAGAGAATAAATTTCTGTTGTTTTTAAGCCACCCAGTTTGTGGTAATTCATTGTAACAGCCATAGGAAACTAGAACAGAAGGTTTGGACACCAGCCTAGGAAAGAGTCCCTAAGGGATATGGTTCTGGGCTGGATCACTCATAGATTATAACCACTGTAAGATATCTACCTTTAGCTTAGGACATCTTTATAAACAAGGATGAAAATTGATTACTAAGATTTCTTTTGGAACAACCCAGAATTCCATAAGAGATTAGGAACTATCTTATAAAAACTCTAATCAGCCTGAACTAGAATCCTATTTGTTGTAGCTATTACCTGTCCCTTGAAAATTGCCTTTGACCCAGCATTTCATGCCCACAAGCCTAAGGGTAAGCTGTAGAAAGACTATTCCTTAGAGTTGCCATCCACTTATGGATACACCTTTTTCTGCCTTATACAGGTATCCTTTGTCTGTTTTTAGTTTACCATTTATACAGTTAGATACAAAAGATCTTTGAGCTCAAAAATAATTTTTCAAAAATTGAACACTGAATAAATCCCATTTAATGTTTATCTGCCCATTGGGAATAATCTCTCTCCTACTTTCTACCGGTGAAAACCTCATCCATTCCTCCACCATGCATAGCTCAGATCTCATCTACCTCATGAAAGTACGATTGACCATGCTATTTTGAAGTAATCAGCTTTCCATAATTACATAATTTATGCTATGTAATTCCCTTGATACTTGGCAAATAGCAATCTTTATTATAGTTTTGTTTTTATGTCTATGTGACTCATCTTCTACACTAGACTGTTGGTAAAGGATGGAAATTATAATTCATGCTCTTTTGTATCTCTACCCTGCACCTGCAATACACAAAGAGCACATCATAAAGTATGTTGTGATGAGTATTTTTCAATTATAGTGGACTGATTATGACAGAATCAACAATTAATTCAACAATTAACTGCTTCTAGGTATAGCTTTACACAGCTCATCATTATTTGAATAAATCAAGACAATCTATTCTAAATCTCTGGCACAGAATTTCTGGTTAATACTGGTTGGCATAATTTATTCTCTTGCCTGTTAATTTTCAAGTTAATGTTATTGCTTTGAACTCATTTTTAAAAGCAATATTTACCTCCCTCCCTGTCCCCAACTATTTTTCCCCTTTTCCTCCCCCATGGTCCTCTGTTAAGTTTCTCCTAATCCACCTATTAAGTGAAAATATATGGTATCTGTCTTTCTCTGCCTGACTTATTTCACTCAGCATAACACCCTCAAGTTCCATCCACATTGCTACACATGGCGAGATTTCATTCTTTCTCATTGCCATGTAGTATTCCACTGTATAGATAAACCACATCTTCTTGATCCATTCATCACTTGATAGATATATAGACTTTTTCCATGATTTGGCTCTTGTTGAGAGTGCTGCTATGAACATTGGGGTACATGTGTCCCTATGCATCAGCACTCCTGTATCCCTTGGGTAAATTCCTTGCAGTGCTATTGCTGGGTCCTAGGGGAGTTCTAGTGTTAAGTTTTTTAGGAACCTCCACACTGTTTTCCAGAGGGGCTGCACCAGTTTCCATTCCCACCAACAGTGTAGGAGGGTGCCTGTTTCTCCACATCCTTGCCAGCAACTATAGTCTCCTGATTTGTTCATTATAGCCACTCTGACCGGTGTGAGGTGGGATCTCAGTGTGGTTTTGATTTGTATTTTCCTGATGGTGAGGGACGCTGAGCATCATTTCATGTGTCTGTTGGCCATCTGGATGTCCTCTTTGGAGAAGTGTCTGTTCATGTCTTCTGCCCATTTCTTCACTGGATTGTTCTTCGGGTGTGGAGTTTGGTGAGTTCCTTACAGATTTTGGATATTAGCCCTTTTTCTGATATGTCATTTGCAACTATCTTTTCCCATTCCATTGGTTGCCTATTAGTTTTATGGATTGTTTCCTTTGCCGTGCAAAAGCTTTTAATCTTGATGAGTTCCCAATAGTTCATTTTTGCTCTTGATTCCCTTGCCTTTGGGGATGTGTCAAGAAATTGCTGCGGTTGAGGTCAAGGAAGTTGTTTCCTGCTTTCTCCTCTAGGATTCTGATGGTTTCCTGTCTCACATTCAGGTCCTTTATCCATGTTGAGTTTATTTTTGTGTATGGTGTGAGAAAATGATCTAGTTTCATTCTTCTGCATGTTTCTGTCCAGTTCTCCAAGCACCCTCTGTTAAAGAGGCTTTTTACCATGAGAGACTCTTGAATACTGAGAACAAACTGAGGGCTGATGGAGGTGGGGGAGAGGAGAAAAGCGGTGATAGGCATGGAGGAGGGCACTTGTTGGGATGAGTACTGGATGTTATATGGAAACCAACTAGGCAATAAACTATTAAAGAAAAAAAGGACGACACGGACTGTTCGCTGCCTTGAAAAAAAAAAGAAAAAAAGCAATATTTATGAATATAATTTGCAGAAGTATGGTATTGGTGGCCAATGAAAATAATTGCTGCCAGTTTCAGGAAAGAAACTATAGTTCACTAGAAATTGCAGACCTCCTCACAAAATTGATGGATTAGCGACCACATACAGCATTATGAAAGCTAGTTATACTTTGCTTAAACCAGTCTCTCTCTTTATGTCATTCTTAATATTTTTAAACAGCTAGGATATAACATTTTAACAATTAAAATATTTCACATAACCAAGAACATGATATGAAATAAGCAACATTAAGCACAAAACAATTGAAGCTTCAAATACTAGAACAGTCAAGAATTTTAAACAGCCCAAGTGAATAGGATGCAATACTGTTGTGCTTCTTAAAATGCAGTAATAATCTGGCTCAGAGGTTAGCAGGAAGAGATTTTATAGCATTAATGTCTCCCAGTACCATTTTTCTCTTGTGACTTTGACTTAGAAAGGTGAAGCTTTTATTTGAAGATTTGATACAATGCAGCTGCAGACAGCAGGAGGTAGAATTTGGCCAAAAGGCTGGACCCTCTCAAACATCTATGAGACAGGAAGACTTGGAGAGGGAAAGACTGGGAAAAATTGAGAGAGAGAGAAAAGGAGGAGGGGAGGGAACAAAAAAAGTTTACATTACCAATGACAAATCAAAGTTGAAAGTTTGCCATGCCTGTTGTCATTCATTGCCATTCATATTTAGAAAGCAGCCTGCTGTGATAATTGATTTGATGGTCCAGCTTGAGTGGAAGCACTTCTGGGCATAGCAAGCTTCAGAGATGCCAAAAAAAGAAGAAAAGGTGGGAATGAAATAATGCACTTCTTTCTCCTCAGAGGCATATGGCCCACTTTTTCAGAATAGAAAAACATGCTCTGGGGTAGAGAGAGTAGAATGGGGAGGAAACCTAAAGAACTTAGCAATAAATACAAAAATGACCATATAGCTCTAGTCAGATAAAAATAGGCATTCAGAGACAATGAAAGCACATATTTTACTGACAGTGAATAATAGGGGAGTGTGGTGGAAATAATCTGATTTTTAATGGACTCTGTCCTTGGGAGTACCTTTTATGTATGTATGTATGTACAGGGACAAAAGTGATTCCTTTTCTTAAAAATCTTTTAATTTTTTAAGTTTAGAAGGAGAAAAAGAAAACAATTGAAACCAAAAAGCTGTATGTGTGTGTAGATTATCTAAACATCATTGAATTTATTTCCATGAAGCTTGTCCTTAGATTTCTGAGAGGAGGGTGGTGTTCAAGCATTTGTTCCTGCTGATATGAATAAGTTAGGAAACTAAAGTTCCAGTTGAAGGAGGGAAAAGAGAGAGAGTGAGATTTTTTTTAAAGTACTGAATTCACTGCTTGACCTCTTAATCACAACCACCAATTGGATTGTGTGCCCTGTCATTAATTTAAGGGCCTAAACAAAACCAAATAAAAGACATGGCTGTCAAAACATAAATATTAATCAGAACCTGTTTATCTTTTGAGAGAAATGTAGTTATTTATGTTTAAAAGTAGCTCAATACTTAGTTCGCTTTCTCTCTTTTCTTGCCTGTCCCCCCTCTACCTTCATTTCTCCTTTCTCTCTTCTCCTACTTACCTATATACATACCTTTACTTAAACCTACAGAAAATGCCTGTTGTCTAGCCTCATTGAATCAGACCAGACCTGTTTTATACATATGCAGCCATTATTCAAATATCAGTACCCTCACATCACATCACATCACATCACATCACAATTTCTGTTCTCCTGATAAGTTTTCTCAATTATAGTAAGACATTGAGCATTATGAGGTTTTTTTTTTAAAGAAAAACAACCGTACTTATATATGACTTGTTTTAAAAAGATTAATGTGAAATTGATACAGAGAAAGCAATTTTAGCTATGTCAATATAATGTATGGCAGCATTTCTTTTTTTTTTTTTTCCTTCCAAGATTTTTTAAAATACAAATCAGTTAACATATAGTGTAGTATTGGTTTCAGGAGTAGAATTTAGTAATTGATCGCTTACATAGACTACCCAGAGCTCATCCCAACAAGTGCCCTTCTTAATGCCCCTCACCCATTTAGCCCATCTCCCCCACCCATCTCCCCTCCAGCAGCCCTCAGTTTGTTCTCTAAAGTTAAGAGTCTCTTATGGTTTGCTTCCCTCTCTGTTTTTATCTTATTTCATTCTCTTTCCTCTCCCCTATGTCCATCTGTTTTGTTTCTTAAATTTCATGTGAGTAAAATAATATGGTATTTTTCTTTCTCTGACTTATTTTGCTTAGCATAATACACTCTAGTTCCATCCATGTCATTGCAAATGGCAAGATTTCATTCTTTTTGATGGCTAAGTAATAATCCAATGTATGTATACACACACACACACACACACACACACACACACACACACACACACACACACACACCTTGTTTATCCACTCATCAGTCGATGGGCATTTGGGCACTTTCCATAATTTGGCTGTTGATAGTGCTGCTATAAACATCAGGGTACATGTGCCCCTTTGAATCAGCATTCCTGTATCCTTTGGATAAATACCTAGTAGTGCAATTGCTGGATTATAGGGTAATTCTATCTTTAACTTTCTGAGGAACCTCGACACTGTTCTCCAGAGTAGCTATACCAGTTTTCATTCCCACCAACAGTGTAAGAGGGTTCCCCTTTCTCCACATCCTCATGAACATGTTTCCTGACTTTAGCCATTCTGAGAGGTGTGAGGTGATATCTCATTGTGGTTTTGATTTGTATTTCCCCAATGATGAGTGATGTTGAACATTTTTTCATGTGTATGTTAGTCATTTTTAAGTCTTCTTTGGAGTAGTGTCTGTTCATTCTTCTGCCTATTTTTTAAACTGGATTATTTGTTTTTTGGGTGTTGAATTTGATAAGTTCTTTATAGGTTTCGAATTCTAACCCTTTATCTGATATATCATTTGCAAATATCTTTCCCATTCCATCTGTTGCCTTTCAGTTTTGTTGATTGTTTCCTTCACTGTGCAGAAACTTTTTATCTTGATGAGGTCCCAATAGTTTATTTTTGCTTTTGTTTCCCTTGCTTCTGGAGACATGTCTACCAAGAAGATGCTATGGCCAAAGTCAAAGAAGTTGTTGCCTATTTTCTAGGATTTTGATGGTTTCCTGTCTCGCATTTAGGTCTTTCATACATTTTGCATTTATTTTTGTGTACAGTGTTAAGAAAGTGGTCAAGTTCCATTCTTCTGCATATCACTATCCAGTTTTCCCAACACCATTTGTTGAAGAGACTGTCTTTTATTCCATTGGATGTTCTTTCCTGCTTTGTCAAAGATTATTTGACCATGTAGTTGTGGGTCCATTTCTGGATATTCTATTCTGTTCCATTGATCTAAGTGTCCATTTTTGTCTGTATGGCAGTGTTTCACAAAGTCTATTAAAAAATAATCAGCATGAGGATTACCTGGGAAGCTCTTTAAAATTTAGATTTTCAAACCCCACCCCATATCTACTGAATCACAGTATATGGCACCCAGGAGTTAACATTTTAACAAGTGCCACAGATTATTCCTCTGTGTAGTACTGAAATTGGAACAACAGGGACATAATGGTTAATCAGATAAACTGGATTCTGATCCATTTTCCACCATTACTTGTTGTGTAAACTTGGGCAAATTGCCTAGCCTCCCTGAAACTCAGTTTCTTCACCCATCAAATGTAAATAACAATGTTTATATAATAGGGTTGTTCCGAGGGTTAAATATGATAATTAATATAAAACACTTAGCATAGTAACCAGCAATTATATTACAGAGATATAGTCAGTATTATTAATATTGTTTTTCTTTCATGATTTAGAAATAGATTCTTTACTGTGAGTTGTTCATAGTGCCTCCACTTAAAGTAAATGTTAGGTTCTACTTCAATACTATATTAACCAGTACAGTAATTTTTTATGGCTTAAAGAGTTTATAAGATTAATTATGCCTATCACTTCGTCTTACCCAATTGATAACTAAAACTGTCTTAGACTATAATAATGGTAAATACTTAATCTCATAGAGTAGAATATTATTATTAACTGCATGTGGACAACTAGATATACACATTATCCATATGTGAAAGTAATTAGAGAGCATTAAGGTACTGAACTTATTAAATAGGGTGGGAAGAAACACCTAGGATATCAATGTGTACTACAAATACCAAAAGCAATTCACAATGTGGCCAGCAATACTGCCTATCTCACAACCAGAGATAATCAAATATTATCATGTCTGAACAAGGAGAGTCTTTGTCCTCATAGCCTAGAATAGAAGCAAAGATCACTAGATTTTTATTATTTTTAAATTCAATGCTTCCTAGCTCTGGATCTTAGTTAGTTTGGGTTGATATGACAAAAACATCACAGAGTGACTAGCTTGAATAGCAAATATTTATTTTTCACATTTCTGGAAGACAGGAAGTCCAAGATCAAGGTGCCAGTAGATCCTGTGTCTAGTGAGGGCTAACTTCCTGGCTTTTAGACAGCCATCCTTCTTTCTGTATCCTCATATGACTGAGGAGAGAGATTATCTCTCTCATGTCTATATTTATAAGGATGCTAATCCCATTGTGACGGCTCCACCATGTTGACCTAATTACAGTCCAAAGGCCCCCAACTCGAAATACTATATACTAAATATTAGCTTTCAACATATGAATTTGGTGGGAGACACAAATAATACAGTCTATAATATAATACGTTACTTCAGATAAACCTCATACATTCAGCACGTCCCTGTATAAAATGGGGATGAATCATATTTGTCCCCCCTCAGAACCTTGAAGGGAGAAGGAAATGTGGTAATGTATATAGTAACCATTTATAAACCAAGTTCTTATGTAGAACTTGTGAGATCTCACAGTTTGTATGTATGGTATCACTTCAGATCTTTTCAATGGACTGAAAGTCCATTTTGAAAATATAATTATCAACTTTTGACAGTGATTGCATTCTCATTTTCCAGGGAAGTCCACAGAATAGATGAAGTTAGAATTTTTCTTTCATCGAATTCTTGTTGTACCTTGTTGATTTTTGCTTGATGTGACCAAATTTCACTGATGCATTTTTATATACATTTTGTTGAATATTCCTTGGTCCAAAAGTGTTCAGCTTTGTGGCATTGAAATTCCAGTTCACTGATCAATGTCTGAATTTGTGAAGCTTGAAATTTATCATTTGGCATTGACTTATGTGTAAATTTGAGTCAAAACTCAGTGTCCTTTAAGCATCATGGGGCCAGATTTTCAGCATGGCCTCATTTTTACTGATACGGTTATGTATTTGTAAGTACAAATTGCTACTTTCGTCCTCAAGAGAGCACAAAGTGGCCATTGCACCTGCCATGAGGTAATTCAAGGTGCAAAAAACACTTCTACACAAAGATCTTTATAACACTCCCTTCCTCTGTGTGTACAGGAAGAAGAAACGGAGAAATAATGCTATTAGCAGGCTCTGAATAGAGGGCAACATTTCTTTTCAAGAAAAGTAAACAACATCTGATTTGTTTCTTTTCTAGAAAAAAAGATTCACATGAGATACTGAGTAATTTAAATCAGAAGGTTAATGGAAATGGCAGTGTCTTTCACAATTATCATTTTGCTGCAATGTTATATAACACTTTAACTTAAACGAGTAGTTTTGACTATTTAATAATAGCTTTTGAGAGCCAGTTAAGAAGCTTACAGTACATCTGTAGTTTTAGTTGCCTTAAACTGTATCCTCTGAGGTTACTCTAAACCAAGAGAGTAACATTTGGTTACTCTTTGCACCAACATTTGATTGCCCTTTTTTGCACCAGTGGTTTCTGAGCTCTTTTTGGATTCTAGAGCTACATAAAATGGGAGAGCTATAAGAAAGGAAGCTAAACTTAGTATAGAGCTTACCTGTTACATAAACAGTATGCATGTTGCCAGTGGCTTATAAAATTATGTAAGCAATGGAAAAACTTCCTAGCCATTTCATGGTACATTCCTTGTGGCCATTCTGATCATTGTATGGAAGTTATTTGCAGAGCCTGATTTTACTCTTCTAATGATCTATGTATACACATACATACATAAACACACATACACACACATACTATTTAGCCTGGCTTACTCAGATACTACAAATGTGCCTAGACCAGTGCCAGTAGGCACTTTTTTTTTTTTTTTTACCCTCAGAAACAACAGACTGTTATTTAAATGGGCACTTTCCTTTACTTAAGTGAGCAATATAATACAATTCAGGTTGATCTATGCATTTCCCCTTGAATGACTAAATTACAAAAGGCCATCTGGAATTTCCTTTCCACTTCAGCAGTGTTAAGGCAAAAAAGTATTTCAGTGATTCCCAGGTAACTGACAGGATTCCTATAGGCAATTTGAGACCTAACATAAAACAAATATTCCTTAGAAGCCACCAGCCTAGCCTAAAGGATAAGAATCAAGAATTTCCCCCAATTAAGTTTTATTAATGAATTTGATGAAAAGGAAGATCTTAGAAGGTAACTAAAACTGTATTAATGATGATAGAGTAAGAAAGACAGAAGGGATAAAAGTCTTTGAAAACATGTTTTCTTTTCAATTTTTAAACTTTTTTATTTATTTTTGAGAGAAAGAGACAGAGCATGAGGGGAGGAGCAGAGGGAGACAGAATCTGAAGCAGGCTCCAGGCTCTGAGCTGTCAGCACAGAGCCCGATGCAGGGCTCAAACTCACTAACTGTGAGATCATGACCTGAGCTGAAGTCAGATGCTTAACCAACTGAGCCGCCCCGGCTCCCCTGAAAACATGTTTTCAAAGGATTGCTGTCACATATTAAATAAACAGTTTGGGGGCACCTGGGTGGTTCATTTGGTTGAGCATCCAACTCTTGATTTCAGCTCAAGTCATGATATCATGGTTCGTGAGTTTGAGCCCCGCATTGGGCGCTGTGCCAACAGAGTGGAGCCTGCTTGGGATTCTCCCTCTGCCTCTCTCTCTGCCCCTCCCATGCTCTCTCTCTCTTTCTCTCAAAAATAACATTTTAAAATAAATAAATAAATGAACAGTTTGAACTTTTTTGTCCTGGTGACAAGTGCATATATGAGCCAAGTACGATTTTGTTTCATTTTATCCCTTCCCTTATACCGTAATATCCATAGTGATGACCAGTCCTGGAGAGTGTTATTTTGTTATGTTGGAAACTGATTGTGTATTAGGTAGCTAAAATAAAAGAGAATTACAACTCACTCCATATTGTCAAGCCATAGAAACATCAACAAAGGTACCCAAATGAAACAAGCTCAGGTCTTTTCAAAGCCAAAGAAGTACAAGAAAAGCATTGAATTTAAGGGCAGAAACTATTTCATAAGGCTGTTGCTAGAATTCAGATATTAAAGCCAGTAATAGAATTACACCTTTATGAAGATTAAAAGTAACAAATTGATTTGAATTACTACCATTTTGTGTCTTAAATTCATTCAAATGTTGAAAAGAAAGCAGAACCATGTTTCAGTTGACAGTCTTCAAAGGAGGTAGTATAATGAATGAAAATAGTTCTTTTGTAAAACCCTCTTACAAATCGGTACATTGTGCTGGTAGGTAGTTACTTGTGACCCTGAGTTAGGAGAAATTTTTGATTAATAGTTTTCACTTAGAGAAGAAATAATTCTCATAATTTTAAATTCCATAAATGAAATTTTAAAATTGATATTTTTCATATTTAAAAACTCCAAAATAAGGAGAAAAATACAACTTTGAGTTGTAGTTTCTTTCAGTCTTCAATCTGAAGAGTGTGGGCCCATTTATGGTACATTGGACAGGGAGACAGTACCCTAATAAACGTTGGTTTAACTGAATTCATTCACATAATTGTAGGAATCTTATTAGGTCTATTGGCAGGAAAGAAGCCCAAGTTTGATTTGTCCAATGTTAATTGAGGAAGGGAGATGAGCTGAGCATACCCTGTTCTGAGTGTTATCGCTGGGGAAGAGAGTGAGAGCCAAAGTTTAGGATTGGGCCAGGGCCCAGTAAGATACTATCACTGAGAAGAAACTGTGATTTATGGTAATACTCCTTCAAATGGTAAAAGGGAGAGATAGAATGGAGTTGGTCCTCCACCTGTGTCCTGTCCACTCTTCCCCATTTTTATTTTACCTCATCCACACTAACCTTCTCCTCCTTTCTCTGGCTTAGCCACTTTGTAACTATCACCACATTATCTTTGTACTTTATCTTTTGCTTTCTTGTAGTTGTTTAATATTGCATACAGGGATTTTTCTATTATAAGGAACAGGTCTTCATTGACACAGCATTAAGGGAAAATAGAGAGAAATACACAGTGGCTGCCCAGACATGCCTCATGAAAACTAGAATATCCCAAGTACAGCAGTGGCTCTGTTAGTCTGACAGCATCTCTGGTGACACAGTGACCACTCTGCTGATAGTCTTTCTTTAGAAACAGGTGTCTGTTGTCCCTAACTCCACTTGTACCTTACTAATCTGTCCATTCTCATGCTTTGCCACTATGGTGACTCAGCTACTCTATTTTTGTTTTTCTGTCTATCTAATTCTTCTTTGTACTCCCTAACAATAAGTGTACTCTCTGTTCTCCTTTCTACATCAAGGCATCTGCTTATTCATGGCTTCTATTGCCATGTTACTTTTGTCTCTCTCTTAACTTCTGCTGCTGCCTACCATTTATATCCCTTTGTGCATGTGTATCATTAAATTCCCCCAAGAAGGAAGTTGTTGTGGTTGTGGTTGTGGTTGTGGTTGTTCAGAACAGAGGATTCCTGCTGGAAAGTGCTCCCCTGAAAGTCTATAGATATTTTTCTTTGGTACTAACTCATTATCTAATCTACTGAGGTTATGGTCATGTGATACCAAGCATTGTGATGGTTCCTCTTTGGATGGTAACTCTAAGTTGTCTCAAAATAGAACAGTGTAAATTACAGGAATATTCTGTACTTTGAGCCATAACACCAGGTGTTTTGAGTTACTAGATGTTTACTCTTACCATATATCATTGAACCTAAGGTGATATCAATTGTAAGATATATATTAGTTTGTGAACCATTAAGAAAGAAATAAATGCTGCAGTTAAACCACAGCACACTATTATTAGATGCATTCCAGTCTCAGAGATATTATGGGGAAAATGTGCATTAAAAAAAAAAGGTGAAACAAGGTGTCTGTCATATATCTGAGATCATCATGAAATCAGTGGATAAAGTGAGCCTCCAGAGAAGGTCCCTAAGGATTGACCTATAGGGTGGGATAAATACTAAAGACTAGGATCCAGGTCATAAATCTGGGAGATGGAAAAGTAGGATCTAGAGAATAAATTTTTTTAATGTTTTATTTATTTCTGAGAGAGACAGCGTGAGCAGGGGAGGGTCAGATAGAGAGGGAGACACAGAATCTGAAGCAGGCTCCAGGCTCTGAGCTAGCCGTCAGCACAGAGCCCGATGCCGGGCTCGAACTCGACGTGGGGATCGAACCCGACGCGGGGCTCGAACCCGATGTGGGGCTCGATCCCACTAACTGTGAAATCATGACCTGAGCCGAAGTAGGACGCTTAACCGACTGAGCCAACCAGGCTCCCCAGTAGGATCTAGAGAATAGACAGCCAGGCATCCATCTGCAAGTGAGGAGTAGGCTAATCACAGGTCCAAGGATCTATGTGTTTTGGGCCAAGGATCTGACAAATAGAAGAAGGTGGATCCAAGGGAACAGAGGAGTATGTTCCCATACTGACCGATCAGGGAGGTCTGTTTCTGTTAAATCCCTACCTAGACTCTGGGATCAGTTCAGTAGTTTTTTTATCTTCTAAAATACTTCTTTGTTTACTACTTATACATGAACTACATCTCTGGAAGTAGGGTTATTTCATAAAACAAATGTTGTATTTTGTCTGTGAGGTTCCTAAAATAACATGGTCAGGAAGACTTAAGCAGAGAATTGTGAAACATTCATGAAAAATCTCGAGGTTTTGACTCCTGTTTTGTTATTAGGAGGGAAAGTTAGCTTTCATCATAATTATGATGAATATGGCTACCTTTTATTTTTTCACCCATGAAAAATTTATTGCAGTAAAAGTAATGTAACATAAAATTCACCATTTAACCATTTTATGGACAAAATTTAAATGTATATTTTATTTGAAAGGTTGAATGTTTTCATTTAATACACATTTTTTTACTTGTGTACAGTTGAAATACAATGTTACATTAGTTTCAGGTATATAACATAGTGATTCAACTTCTCTATGTTCTGCTATGCTCACCCTAAGTGCAGCTACCATCTCTCATTATGCAGCACTATTACAATATCATTGATTATATTCCCTGTGCTGTGCTTTTAATTCCTGTGACTTATTCATTTCATAACTGGAAGCCTATATCTCCCACTCCTCTTCACCCTTTTGTCCCTCCCCAAATCCCCTGCCCCTCTGGCAGCCATTACTTCTCTGTATTTACAGGTCTGATTCTGGCTTTTGTTATTTATTCGCTTTTTTTAGATTCTACATATAAGTGAAACCATATGTGTTACACCAGTACTAATGCCTATGCTCTCTTCCAGGATTTTTACGGCTTCAAGTCTTATATTTAGGTCTTTAATCCATTTTGAGTTTATTTTTGTGTATGGTGTAAGGAAGTGGCCCAGTTTCATTCTTTTGTGCATAGCTGTCTAGTTTTCCTAGCACCATTTGTTGAAGAGACTGCCTTTTCCCCATTCTAAATTCTTCAACATGGCTATCTTTTAGTCTCTGTTATGTTGATGAAGTCCCACACTGTAATTAGCATGGAAGAAATTTCTTACCAAATTCCCCTTGTTCTCCTGCCAACTAGCTAGACAATGTGGTGTGGGTCGGTATGTTGTGGGTGGTTATCCACAGCTATTATAGTCCAACACATCTAGTATGATATTCAGGTTGGTCTCTTGGGGCTCCTTCCCCTTCTAAGACCTCAATGTCCAAGATAACTTAGAGAACTAATCCTTTCCTATATGCTTCAAGATTACTGTGATCCCAGCTCAGCCACAAGGGGTCTCCTTTGAAACTGTGAACAAGAGCAAGTTGGCTCCGAAGGATAACAAAACTGCTTAGTTATATGTGTCCCTGCACCAGAAACTTCTTATAGAGATTTTCATTCGGGGACCAGTTGGTTTCTGTAACTAAACCAAATTCTCAGTTATGCTATGGGGGAAAGAATTCAAGTATCCAATATTGCCCGTAGAGCACACCTGAAGGGCAAGACTGATGATCCTGAACTTTAGATATCCTAAGAATGAGCTAAGCTTTAATAATAAAAAGTTCTCTTTTTCACACAGTACCTCTCTGTCCATTATTTCAGTACCACTTGTTATACTGTTATACATATTGGAGACTAAGGTAATATATATATATATATATATATATATATATATATATATATATATATATATATATATATATACACACAGAATAGGATAAAGTATTGACCAGTTTCCAAGCAACTTAAATAGCTTGCATTGGTCCTTTTGGTGATATCTGTAAATTTTACTCCCCTTCCAGGGATCATGAGGGAGGTGTTCTTAAATTCTCCCCTTTGACACCTGCACATATACCAGATCTTATTGAATCCACTCTCTGTTGCCTCCATTCTTTTGCTATTTACTCCAGACTTGTATTTTCCACTCTTCAATAAAGAAGACAGCTAATGTGCAGGAAATACTATAGGCTGCTGTTATCTGAAATTAATTTAGCAGGCACTCCCCCATTGAGCACCTTCCCCAAATCCAGCATCAGGAATAAAAAGTTTCATCAGTTCTTTTGGCAGTATTTAAGTGACTGCTCTGCCTGGCTTCATGCCTACTCATTTGGGTTCTCCTGCTGTAAACCGAGGCACACTGATGGGCTGCTGTACAAAGATGAATAGTATTCTTTGGGGTCATGGAGTTTCTAAATAAACTGAGAATAGTGGCTAAAAATCAGGTTGCCTGGAAGTCTCAAAGGAAAACGTATTGAATGATCTCATTCAGCCCCTTTTCAAAAATACTCTATATTCTTCAAGTTTTTGAGTTTCTAGAGAAAAGTAACAGACAGTAGTTGCAAGAAAAAGCAGAACTTTCATGAGATGTATAACTTATACAACTTAACTTATATCTAAAAGTTTATCCAACATATACTGATATTATTTTAAAGGATAAATATCTGTTAAGGAGTTTGTTTTGTATATAGGGACATGTATCAAAATGAAGAATATGGCCTTTTTTTCTTAATGTATGCTAAAATGTTATATATTGAAAGATGGTAATTTATTTCCATGAATCAAATCCTGTGCCTAAAGCTAATTTCTATGTTTTTATATGTTTTTGTGATAGAGGTATTTTTGGAAAGTATGGAGTGATAGAAATATTCTCTGGCTTTTGGTAAATGTGAGTTTAAAAATAATTATTTTAGCTTAACTTTTCACCTCTTAGAAGATTTTTTAAATTTTTTAAATTTAGATTATTTATTCTTTTTCTTTTTAATTTTAAGCATAGCTTCCAAAATATGTCAGTTTTGTTTTGAAGTAAATGAATTCATGAAGTTGGTTTCTTTGCAGCATGAGGGGCTAACAGCTAGAATAAAAATAATCAACCTAATATTACTTGTTGCTGGAAAATAATTATAAGAATATTACACAGAGGAAGCCATGCTTAAAATGAAGGCTTCATATTGCATTTAAAACTCAAGTGGGACTTTCAAATATTCTGTTTAGTAGAATAATATATTGATGAACCCTTGGAGAACTAATTATGTTGTTTCACATGAATTACGAATGCCTCATTTACCTGCATTATAGTCTTGCATGTGTCTTTATATTTAATCATCATTAAAAGTTAGAAATGTAAAATTTTAAATGCAAAGAAGGCATATTTTTTTAAACAAAGTGATCTAAACAAATACTAGTATTTAATTTAAGATCTGTTACTGGTCTAGAGATTTTATTCTCCTATTTTTGCAAAGTATGAATCTGAGAACTTCTTTTAAATAGAGCTCTCTTACTAAAATTCTAGTATAATGGTAAGTGTAAGTTGTCACAGTAATCTTTTCCTTTTATTTTTTAAAGATTTTATTTAAATTCCAGTTAATGTACAGTGTAATATTAGTTACAGGTTCACAACATAGTGATTCAATACTTCCATACAACAACCAGTGCTCATCAGATATGCCCTCCCAAATCCCCATCACACATTTAATCCATCCCTCCACCCACTTCCCTTCTGGTAACCATCAGTTTCTTCTCTATAGTTAAGAGTTTTCTTGGTGTGCCTCTCTCTTCTTTTCCTCTACAATCATTGGTTTTGTTTCTTAAACTCCACATATGAATGAGATCATATGGTATTGGTTTCTCTCTGACTTATTTCCTTTAGCATAATGCACTTTAGCTCCATCCATGTCTTTGCAAATGGCAAGATTTCATTCTTTTTTATACCTGAGTAATATTCCTCTGTGTGTATGTGTGTGTGTGTGTGCATGTTTAATCTCTTCTTTACCCCTTCATCAGCCAGTGGATACTTGGGCTATTTCCATACTCTGGTTATTGTAGATAATGCTGCTATAAACATCAAGTTCATGTATCCCTTCAAATTACTATTTTTGTATTCTTTGGGTAAATACCTAGGAGGGTACAATTGTGAGATTATAGGGAAGTTCTATTTTTAACTTTCTGAGGAACTTCTATACTGTTTTCCATGGTGGCTGTACCAGTTTGCATTCCCGCCAACACTCCAAGAGGTTTCTCCTTTTTCTGCATCCTCACCAAAACCTGTTGTTTCTTGCATTGTTAATTTTAGCAGGTGTGAGGTGATATCTTATAGTTTTGATTTGAAACACATCTTTTCGTATGTCTGTTGGTCAACCATATGTCTTCTTTGGAAAAATGTCCATTTATGTTTTCTGCCCATTTTTAATTGGATTATTCCTTTTTGAGATGTTGAGTTGTATAACTTCTTTATATATTTTGGATACTAACCCTTTATCAGATATGTAATTTGCAAATATCTTCCCATTCCATAGGTTGCCTTTTAGTTTTGTTGATTGTTTCCTTCACTGTGCAGAAGCATTCCATTTTGATGAAATCCCAACAGGTTTTTTTGTTTTTGTTTTTTCCTTTTGTTTCCCTTGTCTCAGAAGATGTATCTAGAAAGTAGTTGCTACTGTCAGTGTCAAAGAGGTTGCTGCCTGTGTTCTCTAGGATTTTAATGGGGTTTTTCCTCACATTTAGGTCTTTGATCCATGTTGAATTTATTTTTGGGTATGGTGTAAGAAAATGGTCTACTTTTATTCTCCTGCATGCTGCTGTTCAGTTTTCCCAGCACCATTTGTTGAAGAGACTTTTTCCCATTGGATATTCTTTCCTGCTTTGTTGAAGATTTATTGACCATATACTTGTGGGTTCATTTCTGAGTTTTCTATTCTGTTTTATTGATCTGTGTGTCTATTTTTGTGCAGTACCATACTATTTTGATCACCACAGCTTTCCAATATACTGGATTTGTGATGCCTCCAGATTTACTTTTCTTTTTCAAGGTTGCTTTGGCTATTTGGGGTCTTTTGTGATTCCATACAAATTTTAAGATTCTTTCTTCTAGCTCGGTGAAAAATACTGGTAGTACTTTGATAGCAATTACATTAAATGTGAAGATAGCTTTGGGAAATATAGACATTTAAACAATATGTATCATTCCAGTCTATAAGCATGGAATATTTTTCCATATTTTTGTGTCAATTTCAGTTTTTTTCATCAGCATTTTATAGTTTTCAGAGGATGGGTGTTTCACCTCTTTTGTTAGGTTTATTCCTGGGTAACTTATTGTTTTTTGGTGTAGTTGTAAATAGAATTGATTCCTTAATTTCCTTTTCTGCTGCTTCATTATTGGTGTATAGAAATGCAACAGATATCTGTTCATGACTTTGTATCCTGCTACTTTTCTAAATTCACTTATCAGTTCTAGCAGTTTTTTTGTAGAACTGTTCAGGTTTTCTATATAGAGTATCATGTGACCTGCAAATAGTGAAAGTTTTTCTTACTTGCCAATTTGGTTGTTTTTTATTTGGTTGTTCTTTGTGTTGTCTGATTGCTATGGCTAGGACTTCCAGTACTTTGTTAAATAACAGTGCTGAGAGTGGACATCCCTGTAGCAGTAATTTTTATTATATCACTTTAGGCTGACTTCTGGAATTTGAGCTTCAGAAACATGTTATGAAATTTTTTGATATTGCTGTAGTTGCCTTTTCAATGCATTTCTAAAAGTCATGGATTTTTAAGCTTTTTACTCTAAAAGCCACAATTTCATATAGGAACTGAAATTCTAGTAACACAAGTAGTGTGCCAGTAGAGTTCTCACAGTAAGTTTTAGTGAATAATTTAGGAGGTGAAGATTGATTCCATTATGATTCTATCTCTTTCTGAAAATAATGTTGTTCTTATTAGCCCTGCCATTTTGTAGGAAAATATTATATTCCAAAGAATGGGCTATTAGTGGTATTTAAGTAGACAGAAAGCATAGACATTGAATAGTTTAAGTTAAATATGATAAACTTCTATAATACAAACATTTATAGATAGCACATGATGTAAGATGAGAGAAACACAAAGTGGAAGGAACAATTATTAACTGCTAAGTGCCTGGCATTGTTGTAAGTGCTGGGAATACTAAGAGAAGTATGAAATAGCCCCTTTGTTCAAAAAACATACATTGTATGGGGTGCCTGGGTGGCTTGGTCAGTCAAGCGTCCAACTTACCCTCAGGTCATGATCTCTCAGTTCACGAGTTCAACCACAGCATCAGCCTCTGTGCTGACAGCTCAGGGCCTGGAGCCTGCTTCAGATTCTGTGTCTCCTCCCTCTCTCTCTGCCCCTCCTCTGTTCATACTCTCTCTCCCTCTCTCTCTCCCTCTATCTCAAAAATAAATAAAACATTAAAATTTTTTAAACCATACATTGTATTTAAACATTCCCAAGGACCAACAGCAAAGGAATTCACAATGAGTTGACATATTTTGGACTACTCACAGGCTAAAGTATACAGGCAAAGTCTATGTATATTTGAACCGCCCTGCATAACTGTCATCCTGTGTGATCACTGACAAAATTATAGATGGGGAATGATAGAGCCATAAAGACTCTTAGAGATCATCTGACCCAAATCTATCATTTTCCAGAGGGTGAAATCTAGGCCCAGAACAGGTAAAGTATTTTACTATAGTCACATAGCAAATTAATGACAGTGGGGACTAGAGCTCAGTCTTCTTGGTTCTCATTCTAATCTTTTCAGAGGGGACAAACACAAACCTTTTTCTTTAAGCTTTCTCTTCATTGCCCCCTTTACTTGAACAGTGAAAACAATGGTACAAGAACTGTGTGGAAAAATGAAATTCCCCAAGTAAGAAAAAGAAACCCTGAATAGAATGCTCCTGGGGCCAGTAAAGAAATTGAAAGACAAGACAAAAACATGGTTATACTGAAGTAAAGAACAAATACAGTCCAGGAAGAACATTAAGAGAACTCCAATGGCAAAAATGAGAAAATCACATGCAAACAAAAAGGAAAGACTGAAATAATTATCCATTAATGCTTATTGTATGGAAAACAGGCTAAAATGTCTTTGGTATAATTTATACATTCATTCCGTTCCAAAATTTTTCTTCTTAAAAATAAATAGAGTCAGCTGGGTTAGGTAGCCTCATATTAAAGTGAAGAACTCTGTTACCTTGTGCATTTGTACAGCTGCAAAGTAGTGATGACTAATGTGCTTAATGATTACCCTAAGGCAGCTTAATTCCCCAAAGTATTTTTTGAACCGTCAAAAATTTCTCTATTATATTCAACCTACTTTTATTGTTAAACATATTTTATATTCAAATTCTTGGAAAATGGGGAGAATGTTTATGATAATCTCTCTGGTAATTACCTATGAAATCACCACAGCACTTCATACCTTAGCTAAGCCACATAGTAGAGATTTTACTGGAA
The DNA here is from genome assembly GCA_017311185.1 of Proteles cristata cristata. Lineage (NCBI taxonomy): Eukaryota > Metazoa > Chordata > Mammalia > Carnivora > Hyaenidae > Proteles > Proteles cristata. Next base: position 49,297 of record JAESUZ010001901.1, on the reverse strand, counting down.
TAAGGAGGAAATTCTGTCATCTTACTTGTCTTCCCAGATATTTCCTTTCTAAGGATTTTTGGGCTTTCTTGTCTTGTTCCTTTTCTGATGCAATGTGGAATAATCTGTCACAGTTTTAGGCTATCCTGCTTGATTGTTGACCATCTCAATGCAATGATGCTTTTGAAACTACATGTTGTCTAAATAGATTATCTTGCCTTCTGCCACCTTACAAAGCTTTTTACATAATGGTAAAGGAAGATTATAATGTTTTATTGGCTCTCAAATGTCCTTATCATGTAAGTCAGCTTCCAGGCAGACATTTTGGATCCATTTTTTAGCATCCAGGTGAATGTCTGGTAAAAAAGAAATCAGTGCTCATTTGGAACTGCCTTTGTGAAGCAAATTCTGCACTTACTGTTTCTTTCACATGCGCACTGACAGCGTCAACCTAATTGTTACTGGTCAGTTTCTGTGTCAGAAGTGATGCCAAGTAAAATAGAGAAGAGAAATCCAAATTCAATGCATTTCGGTTGAAACCCAGAAAGATTTAGTAGTAGAAAAAAACTACAGTAATTTGAAGTTTTTCTGGGATTTGTATTCCCAAAGATGAGCTTGAAACCATCAAATTCTTTCTCACAACCTAAACCAAATTGTCATTTGGGTCTCTAAGAGTGAATTGCTAATAGGCACACTGACATAATATAAAATGGATTGCATGACTATAGTAAATATAGGTCAGTAGAAGCTACATGCTGTAATAAATATAGATCAGAAATGTGGTTCAGTCAAATGCCGGTAAAATATTTTAATGTATTATCCTTCCTGATTGGAAATCTAGAGAATTAGGTACAAAATGATCATATTTATCAGTTTGAACATCAATGGACAGTTATGTTTTTAAATATCCAATGCTTGTACTTTACAATTAAATAGTAAAGTATTAAATAGTAATAGTATTAAATAGTCTGTGAGATGTACATTGCAGTGTAGCCCTCTTCTTCTGTGGCTGATGTTGCTCTTTCTTTTCTGTGTCATGTTTGCTTTGGAAATATTATCATTATGGGACATGACACTAGTCATGTTAGGCTATGCTGCTGACAATGGTGACTTTCAACAGGGAGAAATAACCAAGGAAAGGGCACCATCATCATACAATGTAAGGAGAAATGCCTCAAATTCAGAAGCAAGGTCCTCAGAGAACTGGAAGTAAGGAACCATTTGAGTAGGATTACAAACAACCTAGATGTGCAGATTAGCCCTGGATCAACGGAAATCAAGAATCAAGCAACCTCTTTGTGTAAATGAGCATTTTGTAGTTTGTAGTAGTGGAGCCAATAGACTCGCTGCATTTTAAATCTATTTGGATGTCATGTAAAGATGAACATATGCTACGTACTTAAGAAAGAAAGGTCAAGGGGCACCTGGGTGCCTCAGTCTGTTAAGCATCTGACTTTGGCTCAGGTCATGATCTCACGGTTTGTGGGTTCGAGCCCTGTGTCGGGATCTGTGCTGATGGCTAGCTCAGACAGAGCCTGGAGCCTGCTTCGGATTCTGTGTCTCCCTCTCTCCCTGACCCTCCTCTACTCTCTCTCTCTCTCAAAAATAAATAAAACATTAAAAAAAATTTTTTAAAAAGAAGGAAAGAAAAGTCAATCCTGCCATAGTGATCACTGAAGCATAATGTAGCAGGCCTCTTTTTTTTTTTTTTTTTTTTTTTTTGACTCATCAATCCTAGAACATTTAAACTGATATTTTCAGGAAGTTGCGGGCTTTTAAAAAAAATTTCCGGCATGTGTTATAACCCAAATTAACAGCACTTTAAAGCCAACTCCACACCTACACTAACATATTACAAATATCAAATAATTTGCATATAAATAGAGATGTGTAGTTTCACTAAAAGGGTCTCTGGTTTTTCACTGTCCTTCCTATTTATTAGGTTCTAAACGGATTGTTTAGTTGGTATAACTCTGTATATCTGCCAATTGTCTCTTATTTTATGGAATGTACTGCTTCAATTATACTTAACAGCCAGCCTGACAAGATTTGTTGTGGCTACATGCTTTGTTCACCTTGTAGCATTAACAGTGGCATTTGTATGTTACCAAAAACAGACCATTGGATTCATCATCCTCATCCAAAGAAAAGTAGCTTCTTTGATTTTAGCATAATGTTTCTGGATATCCAATGGCACTTTTGCAGATGGTGAATAAAGAAGGAAATAAAACTGTAACCTCAACATGTGCTGTAACTCTTGATTTATAGTTCATGAGAGTTGTAGGTATAACTATAATAATCCTTCCATAAGTTCCAAAATTACCTCTCTAATTCAAGTCAGTAAAGCTTAATCCCACCTAGAACTCATTTCAATTCTTTTTCATTAGAAGTCCTGTCCAAGGTTAGTTCAAATGTCACATTCTTTGGTCATTCCAACTTTTCTCCTCTGAGTATTCTAACCTTGACTATCATTAGTTCTATATATATTTCTGTTCACGGATAACATTAGCTCTTCAAGGGCAAAAACCATGCTTTTATTGCTCATACAGTCTTCATTGAATATATTCATTCATTTTTCAATAAATATTCAATGTCTTCTTCCTATTATTGGGCAATGATCTAGACCAAAGGATGACAAACTATACTTAGTGGGCCAAATATAGCCTACAGGGCTGGAATTAAATTTTTTTGTGTGTACTTTTACATTTTATGACCCATTTTCAAAGGGTCATAAAAACAAACAAGAATATGCAATAGAGACCATATGTGGCTAGCAAAGCCTAACATATTTATTATCTGGCCCTTTAGAAGGAAAAGATTGCTGGCTCTTGTTTTTGATGCTGAGAATACAGCAATGAACAAAACAGACCAAAAAAATCCTACTTATGGGGATCCTAAATTCTATTTATACATTTATTTTACACAGAATAGGAATACATCTTTGTCATCTCCATGGTACTTACATATAGTATGTACTCAGTGATTATTTGTGAAATGAAGGCATACATGGACTCCATCCTCCAATAACACACAATATAGACAAGCATTTCTATATAATGTATTTTGATGTATAATAATATATATGTATATATAACACATATATGTACATATATACATATACATTATTATATTATATTATTATGCATATACTACATATATGTATATAAGATACATATACATGTATTATACATATCATATCTATAATATATGTATATATGTATTATAATATACTTTAAGAAAATCTTTGTATTAAGATTCTTCTCCTAGAACGCTTTTGGAGAAAAAAACAAAAACACTATTTACTTGTCAAGGATATTTTATTGTGGTACCTAATGAAACAGTCTCCCATCTTAAGGTGACTTTTATTCCTAATGAGGTCCTGATTAGGCCTCCATATGAGAGGTAATCATAATTATATTTGATTCTGAAAACTTTCTAAAATGGTGGATGTTTCATAAGAGATTATTTTGTATAAATGACCGTTAAAACAATGATTGTTTCAGGGAGAATGAAACCATTTTACTCCACATTAGAAAAAACAATCTTTGCTTTAGACTCAGAGTTGACTAATATTATGACAGTTTTTCATAAAGTCAGGCTATAGATTAGCCACCAATTCTCCAACACTCTAAGAGTGTATACACACCTTAGAAACTGGTGGTTGGATACTAGGGATGAACTGAGTGCTGAGAGGAGAGTAGAAGGGAACAAAGGGCCAGTGAAAGGATGCCAGAAATGGAAAGGGTGGGATTTGTAGAGCCAGCAGATTATAGTGATGAAAAAGAGGAATATGTAGTTACCTTTTCTACCCCGTATGTGGCAGAGTTTCTTACTCAGCACCATTAATCCCTCCCAGCACACCCACCCAATCAGTAAACTATTGAAGAACCTACTTATCCCCACCCTAAGCCATTCCTATCATGGAGGAATTTACTATACTCTCCTCTTTCAAACATTCAAAACTGAAAGTAGTGAGGCACCAGATTTAGAAAGAAAAATCACATGAAATTCTATTTAAATCTTTATTTTCACTGGCCCTTTAATCTGAACTGCCCTTACTCCGAGTATCCTGCACACTTCCTTTTAGATACCATACTACCATCAATCTACATACTTTGCTTTATTAAGGAATTGGTCATTCCCCATTACTCGTATAGATTTAGAGTTGACAAAATGAGAGTTTAAAATACAGTAATGGAGTATCTTAATTATAAATGAAGGAAATTGAAATCAGTACTGTATGTACTGAATTACTTTCAGTTTCTTGACCTTTGTCAAGACTAATGAGATTGCATATCTAGTATAGGGAATGAATAAAAATTTTAATAGACCTGCCTGATTTGTATTGCTAGGAATTCTGTATAAATGAAGAGTTATGCTAGCAAACCTGGCTGTACTCTTTAATTGTACCTACTGCCCCCCATCACCAGCCCACCCCCATCCTTCCTATCTGTGGTTAATACATATGAAGTCATAACATTATGAAGTAACAAACATAGGAAATCATGGGTTTGTTCTCTAAATGCACATAGCTTATTCGCAGAAAACTTAATAATTTGCTGAGCTTAAACTTCCCTCTGGAGAGGACTAGAATCCTGGGTAATGATGGAAAAGCAACATTTGTTAAATCGAAATTTGGCAAAGGACTTGTCTCTGTGCAGAGCTGTCTTTATAATAGTAGATTGAATCAAAGTTTCTCTTATGTAGCAAAACAAAGGAAGGTCTTCTCACTCTGGAAAGGTTCTAGATATTTGAACTGTACTTCTAAAGGATTATATTCATGCGTATGAAATAGCCCATCAGGCCATCAATGTATTCAATCAATAGTATTTACTGAGGAAATATTATGAGTGTAGTGCAGTACAAAGTATAAAAGTAGAAAGTGTGTTCCCTTGGGGGAATCAAGCCTGAAAGTAAAACAGTTATATACAGCAGTACACATGGACTAAAATGTTGTTCTGTAGGTTCTGGTATATCCTAGGTTTTCCAAAATCATCTATTTCATTGTCACATCGAATGTTTACATTTTTATCCCAAAAAGCAGCCTCAGTGACATCAGGGAAGGACAAGATCATTGCAGTTTTAAATAGTCTGAGAAGGTTTCACAGAAGCAGCAGGGGCAGTTTGTTTATCTTATAAATATTATATCATCTCTTTTCAGATAATTTTCTAATTATACTTTTTGCTATTTCCCCTTGAATTTCTTACTACTTGATTTTTTTCTATTGTCTTCCTTTTCATTCATTTATAATAACCCAGAATCGGAAACAATTCCACATCTTTTGGATTAATGTTTATGTTGTTTTAACACTGCTTCTACCAGAGTCCCCGTTCAAACACATTTCATTATGCTAGTTTCCAGTAAGAGGGAATAAGTTATTGCAGACCATTTGAACTCAGTAAACTCAGCATTTAAACTGATTCATTGTGATAGGCAAGTCTAAGTTTGTTGTCTTTTTATGAATATTTGTTCCATGGTTTAAGGAAAAAATATTTTAAAAACCTCAACAGTTTACTTTGATTCTTTTCTTTTTTCTTATAAATAAAATGATAAAAATGAGCAATTCACGCCACCTCTCTCACAACTTTCACAAAGCAAGACAGTAATGTGTAGTTTAAGTATCTTTCATCTGTAAGGCTGAGAATCATTGACAGGACCAAAGGGATGGGGCAGGGGGAACAGTATCTTTCTGGATAAAGTGATGATAGTTTTCCTCAGCTTTAAAAAACTTTATATGCAAGGATGGGGGAATAACGTTTTTATAAATTGTTATTAAAATGTATTGCCAATAAAACTTGAACTTTAATCAGACATATTCTTATTTTCTAAGAAACGAATAGATTTTATGAGTTTTTAAAAAAACTCTATTTACAAACATCATCTCTACATTCCTCTAGCCCTGTTTTTATTAAGGGAAACCCTACAGGCAAAAATGTAATTTTTCCAAGGTTGAACATATGGCTGCTCTTGGAGCCAGCAAAATAATGATACAGAGAGCCAAATGCTGAGTTAAGATTCCCAAAGCTGATGCTCATCAGACCCCAGAATAGGTGTCTCTTACAGGGTAATCAAGATGTTAGCCACAGAAGTAGAACTCTATGGAGACAGAGCTGCTCACCTGCAAAATCAGGTACCTCTGAAAATGAATGGCACTATAGTGTTGGGCCAAATCCTGCTGACCCTGGCATTAAGAATGTAATCTTGTATGACAAGTCAAATGAGTTGAATTCTTGGGGGCAGAATGCTACCAAGCTCTTTCTAAACTTTAATGAATGTGAAGACCTGCTTACTGCCATGGAAACTGGCATGGATTCTAAATGCCCAATAGGCAATCTTATTTTAATTTTTTCTATTCTATCTTATTTTTGGTGAGCAGAACTGGCAGTATGAGATAACCTACATAAACAGTGAGTTCTTGATTTTTATATTTATTTCTCATACAGATCTAAAGTAAGTAGCTTAGTTACATGTAGTATAAAACTGGAAGAGATAAAGGAATAGCATAGGACTATGTTGGAAAATCAGGATGGGGAAGAATTCCAAGAACTACTTGATGTTTCATTAATCCCTGCTAGAAAGCATGTTGCAAAAAAATTTTTAAGTCCTTCCACTTGGTTTTTAACACACACTCTCTCTCTTTCTGTGTATGTGTGTAAGTGTGTGTGTATTTGTGTGTGTGTGTGTGTGTGTGTGTGTAAATACCTCACATTGAGTTTTCTCCTAAGGGTATCCATTTAACCGGGCTAATTTCTCAAGTTATGGATTTTACCATGGATTAGATTCTGTGTATTAGAGCACCAGTGAAAGAAGCTTCAATCCTAAAACGACCTAGGAAACTCCCAAATGAGAAAGTATGGGATTTTCCCAGAAACTTTTTTTTTTTTTTTTGGTATCATCCTCCAGCCCCCTTCCCATCCTTTCTAAAGCTTTTTCTCTAGCTAAGAATAATAGTTCCATACTTACTAGCTCCTCCACCTCTAGAGAATAATGAAACCTTGAGAGTCCATAAAGAAAGTTTCCTCAGCCCTCAAGATTCCTAATGCCTGCTCACTTTCTAGTCTTCCTGAATAATGGCTCATACTTCAAAGGTAATTTTAGATTTAAAATGACTTTCTAAATCTACATAAATAATATCTGGATTATTTGCTATTTTAAATTGCCCATGCCATTGTTCCCCTCCATTAGCCTAGATAATTGAGAGTTGGCTATATATTACCTGATATATATAAAGAATTGAACATTCTGAACAGTACATTTTAATGGCTGCAATTTCAGATGCACATAGCTAGGCCACAGTACTTCATTTTTGCTTACAGTGGTATATATATATATATTTTATATACCCCTATTTAGGCAAACTCAACAAATGAAAATATTATTTTACAAAATTGATAAGAAGAAGATAATTTTATTCCCTTTCAGGAATCTCTTACTTTATTTTTTTAATGTTTTTATTTTATTTTTGAGAGAGAGAGAGAGAGAGACAGTGCAATTGGGGAAGAGGCAGAGAGAGAGGAAGACACAGAATCTGAAGCAGGCTCCAGGCTCAAAGCTGTCAGCACAGAGCCCAAAAAAAGCCTCAAACTCACAGACTGTGAGAGCATGACCTGAGCCAAAGTTGGACACTTGACCAACTCAGCCACCCAGGTGCCCCAGGGATCTCTTACTTTCAAAAGGGATTCATTGTAGGGTTACTTTAGTTAGTAATTTCCTTGATTATACTTAAGACATCTATGTTTTAAAGAAGAAATCAAATTTATGGATAACTTTACTGGAACAAATATACTGTAAGTCACCTGGATCTCCAAGGATGAGCTACAGGATATTTACTGTCACATATTGTTCACTGGCTAGATGTTCTCTCTTTTCTTTAAAAGTGTATAGATATCTTTAAAAACGGTTTTTTTAATGTTTAAAAAATCAGTAGTCCCTACATAGCCCTCTGTAAACCCAAGAAGATGGAGTATACTTGTGACTGTGATTGATAAGGGTGCCTGTAATTTTCAACAGAGGCTACTGTTTAAATGGTGACCCAGATATCTATCTGTCTTCTTTGTTATTCATTTTTCTGCAGCCCCTTCGATTATTTTCATTCTTTCTACACCTTTGTCCTCCCCCCTTTTCCCAATGTTGCATTCTAAAAGTAAATCAAGAACTTCACCTGCCCAATCTGCATAACAAGAATGTTATTTAGTTTTACTTTAATCTTAGCTATCCTTAGACCTTATTTTCTTCTTACTGTTTCCCAGTTGAAATAAAAAAGGATTTTTTGATGTATGCTGAGACTTTTTGCTTTTGGGGAAACTGTTAAAATTGTACATCTTCAAAGAATTTCCAAATGTTGCATTTCCAAAAATGTTTTCTCTTGTTTTCCTTTAAGCTTCCTGTTGCTCTGTGTAGTCCCAGTGATGGTTCAAGGCATTGAATTTTACATTCTATATTGGTCTCTGTTCCACATCTAGTTAGCAGTTACAATTTTTCCACAAATAACAGTGTTTTTATGAAAGTAATTGCCCAAAGCTGGTTTATTTCTAATAAATTGTTTTCAGACCATTATTTTAAAGTATACTCTAATTTCCACATATATAAAATTTTCTCCCTCTTGGGGCGCCTGGGTGGCTTAGTCGTTAAGCGTCCGACTTTCGCTTAGGTCATGATCTCGCGGTTCATGGGTTCGAGCCCCGCGTCGGCTCTGTGCTGACTGCCAGCTCAGAGCCTGGAGCCTGTTTCAGTCTGTGACTCCCTCTCTCTCTGACCCTCCCCTGCTCACGCTGTCTCTCTACCACTCTCTCTCTCTCTCTCTCTCTCTCTCTCTCTCCCTCCCCCTAGAAATAAATAAAACATTTAAAAAAAAAATTTTCTCCTCTGCATAAAACAGCGGATCTGTGTGGCGCATCTAACGATGCTCTTCACCGATCACATTTTAGGTTACCATCCCAGTTAAAATCCTCCACCAGGCAGTTATCCATTACATCCTCCCGATCAAGTGCACCTGATTTGCCTTCTTCACCTCTCTCTCACCTTCCATTTTATCTTTTCTTCACTTCTTCCCTTTTGTTTCTGAACCAGGATTAGATGGAAAGAAAAAAATACCTCCGTTCTTTTCAACACTGCAGTAAGGATTACAGGACACTGAAACAAAAGCAAACAGAGCAGAATTTATTGAAGTACACTACAAAGGAAGAGCAGGTGATTCAGTCTGCATGAGAACAAGAGCCCAGGGAATTCCAGAGTGTGGACTCATATGTCCTTTTTCTTTGGGTGGGTCCTAGTGTAACAACATTTGAGTGATAGGCTGGATCATATAGTAATTAGTCAATGGGGCATGTCCTTTCCCAAGATGAATTTGAAATGCCTGCAAGGGGTAGGAAACTGCAACATTGTTTCTGATCTAGAGACAGGTCAAATAAGGACAAGGAGTTTGTTTTCTGCACATGCACAACAAGCACTACAAGCTTAACTCTTCCTTTTCCTGGACTGCTGGGTGGGTGGAATGGTGCGGTCCCTGGGCAGGCCTAGGTTGAGGGTATCTGCCAGACATCTAAGGTGGGTCCTCCTGTCTCTCATGCCTAGCTTCCTGCCCCACAACATATGCCTTAATGTATTGATTCCTCCCTCATATACTTCCCAAGGTAGTTTACAACAATGGCTATTAAAATAAGATTAAAAATTGGGGAAAATTTCAGACAATTATTGCAGATACTTAAATTAAGGATGGTTATTATTATTATTGAGCATTAGAGGGGGTTTTTGGCAATTTTAGTTAATAGGTGCTATAAGAATTGCCTTTTTATATATATTTCTTGCTTTACATTTTACTTTTATTTGTAACAGAAAGGCAATTCCAAGTTTATTTTTTAAAATTTGTTTGAGTATAGTTGACATGCAATGTTACGTTAGTTTCAGGTGCACCACATAGTGATTAAATTTCCCTGTACATTCTGTGCTCACTACAAGGGCAGTTAGCATCTGTCACCATACAATGCAATTATAATATCTGCTGATTATATTTTCTATGCTGTTGTGCATTAAATTTAACTTCACGAGACTTCTCCAGATCACAGTATCCTCAACGACCAGAGACCACCGGAGAGACCGAGTCACGCATGCAAAGGCAAAGGGCTTTATTACAGGCTCGAGCTCGGGCTCACAGACCTCACCAATGCAATGGATCTGTGCTGAAATACCCAAGCAAAGGCAGAATAGGGTTTTTATGGGGTTTATGACGGGAGAGTTACAGAAGTTGTGGCATGGAAACAGTGATCCAATCATAATTATTCAACATTATTGACAGCGGGTTTAACCATACACATTGTCTAGAGTATTTGTTACTTTTGGCGAGACCCAATTACAACATTTAGAGTACTTTTAAATTCAACCAATTACAGAGCGAGCCTAGGGTTGCACCTAACGGGTTAACTTTAACATTAGGTAACAGAGTTTTATCTATAGTTGCTGGCCTTTCTTGATTGGGCATTGCCAAGATAGTGTGGTGGAGTGATGTGGTGGGCAGTTTCTTCAGCCTTGGGCAATGTGTAGCTGCCTGATAGTTCCAGGGAAACTGAAATTTAGGCCTTCTAGTTTAGAGGGGAAACTTAAGGGCCTATTATGGAGTTTGTATGGTTTAGACTTGTGTCCTTACACTTCCTAGAAACCAAGCCAGAAAGAAAAACATGATATATTTTATTGCTCCCATTATGACAAAATGAAGACATTTTAAAATGGAAGACAAAGAACAACATTGTCTTCAATAGCAGTTTGAGGCACAAACTATAGAGACAGATGACACAAATTCATCTCTATTTTAGAAAAATAGAACATACAGAAATGTTCTTCATGGTCATTTGCTTCATCAACAAGCCACATTTGGATTACCTTTGACTGTGTTTGTTCACTAATGAAGCACAATTAAACATCACTGCATGTGTGGACTACGTGTGTATGATGTCGTAGAAAACAATATTCATTTTGGAATCAATTTCTTCCCACTCTTTACTCCCCTATCCCCAGATACACATTTCATTTTCCCAACCCCAAAGTTAAGAGCTTGGTGGTAGTTTAGGGACAGGAAAATTTTCACTTATTTCCAAAAAGTTATAAAATCTTAATTCCACTTGCAAGAATGCCAAGCCCCAACTTTTTGCATCTCTTCTTTCAAAATTATAAATGATTTTAAATCTACAGGAAATGTTAACCCTCCAGCTATTTAACTAGAAAGTCTTTATTGAATGGGTTTGTGATTAATAACTATTTGCATATCTGCCAACAGAAGTTCTTTGCATATCAGTCTAGATTCATAAAAATTTACAGATGGAAATGATCTTAATATACGTTTACCAACTCTTTCCTTTTACATAAATGTTAAGGACTTGTACAGGCTCACTTACCTCGTTAGTAGCAAAGTTGACACTAGAAGTTACGTCCTCTGATGAACACTCTAGCACTTTTTTATTATACTATACTATACTACAGATCAGAGATAATATAGATTCACAGGATTACATATGCATTCAATTTGCTGTTGCATCCCCATATGTAACAAACCCAAGCCTCATGTCTTTTCCGTCTCTATACAGATTTTGTATTCCTGATTATTATATAGACTCTCAGTTTTTAAGTTCCATAATGAAATTGTTGATATGGCATATTAATAGGTCTTTGATGCATTCAGTCAACAAGTATTTCTGAACTATAGAGTGAATAATTTGAGGCCCATTTGGTCAAAAAGAAAATCATGACTGCTTTCATTAGCACCTAAATTAGGCTATATCTGTATTTCAGAGAGGCAAAACCAGGAACCAGGTTTTACTGATAATTGAGGTAGAGTATACCTTTTAGTCCAATGGAATCTTGACTTTTGTCCTTATTTTTATCTTTAATGTTCTATGTGCTCTTGCTTTTACTAGAAGAAGCACTATCACTGCATTACTACAAACAGCAACTATATATCTCTCCTGCCTGTTACCACTCTTTTCTCTAGGGAACTAGATGAAGATTTCAGTTGTTCACTACTTACTGGCCTCCATAGTGGCCTGTCTGTTCAGCAGCAGTTTTGAACTGAGCTTACAAGAAAGTAAAGCTGGTGTTCTCAAGAAAAGAATGGAAGGTTTTTAAATCTTTTACATAGCAGATTCAGGCAGGGTGTGCCTGCTTTATTATCTAAGGAGTTGCTATTTTCCTTTCATGTCTTTGGAGATCCCAGGGAAAGGGCAGCTAGGGATTTCACAAACAACAGCAATTTATTTCAACCTAGAGGCAAAGGGGATGGATGTCTATTCTTATAGGACATTTGTTTTTGTTGTCTCTAAATTTTGAAATCAAAAAGCGGGAAATTTGAATATTCTACTCTCTCTAACCCTCTGCACCTCCATCCCCACTCCTCTCCCACATTTTTGAGACCAGATAGTGGTATATAGATTGATAGGGGATTCCTTTTTCCTTGAATTCTATCTAGAGTGCTCTTCTGCCCTATTACGTATAAAAATGCATTATTATTATTATTATGTATAAAAATAATTCTAAGTAACCTCAGATACAAGCCTAAGATAATGACCAAGATTAAATGGACTGAGCATCTCATTCATATCAATTCTAGTTTGTAATCCTATTTTATTTAAGTGGTTATCTGTGTCCTTTGGAATTCCAATTAGCCAAAGGTTAATAATACTGATAATAATACACCCTGCCAAGGAAAATTATTTCCTCTCCTTCCACAACTCCCTCAGTTCACTTTGTGGTAGGTCTATGGACATATTTCTCTTGCCCAACACCTCCCCTGCCCTTTTGGGCAATATTGATAGAAGAAAAAGAAAAAGATCTGGGGGCAGAACTCAGTCAAATAAATTTGAAGCAGTTATAAAACAAGATTTATTCATTAAAAATACATTTGAGACAGAATGTAGCTGTTGTTTCCTTTTGCAGTTTTTTTACCCATTTCATTTCTACATTACTTAAAATATTTTAAACTATTAATAATATTATCATTTACCCCAAATTATTTGGTTCTTAAATTTATTTTCTATACTGTTTTTCATAAAACCTCTAATCATCTTTATATTAGAAATAAAAAATAATGATATTTTAGTGTGAATTAGTACATCTACTTTTTGCCTCCTTTACCCCATTTCATTTTTCTTCATAGCATTTGTCACCACTTGCCACCTGGTTATTTGTTCATTGTCTCTCTCTTGCACCCCCACTGAAATGTAGATTCCATGAGAGAAGAAAGTTTTGACTCTTCTGATCATCCAAAGATGCCCCAGTGCCTAGAATAGTGTCTGACAAATATTTATAGTAAATGGTAAATATTTATTGAATTAATGATTGGTATTTATGAGCTCTACCACTTGCCATTTCAAGTGCTGTGATGAGTATTTTTCTGTACCTGAAAATTCTTCCCCAGTTTAGATAGTTATCACTATCTTCATTGGCCATTTGATTGCCAACACGATAGTATCCCAGGTATCAAAATAAAAAGGTTTAAGTGCTTTCCATGTCCACATGGAAAGATTTAGATTTTACTTTACAATATACAGTCTTCACATTAATAGACATTTATTCATTCATTCAGCAAATATTCATTGAGAACTTATAAAGAGCTAGATACTATCCCAGAAAGAGAGGCATAGAGGTAATTAAGATAATGCATAATTTCTATAATTCCATTAAAACATTATTTCAGAAAAAAATTCAGAATCTCTGCCATCTTCATAGTTGTTTGCAGATTTCTTTGCAAAATTGTACCTCAGAGTTGTTTTTGTGACACCACCCTTTTCCTGATAACTTTTTACTTCTCCTCTGTCATTGATGTTTGTCTTTTCCCTTTGCATGTGCAATGTTCTCATTGTCCAAGTTTCCACCCTTAACCCTTGGTCTATTCACTCTACTTGAGATTCTCTCTGTATGGCATAACCCACGTTCATGTTGTTAACTATCTATCAAGCAAATATTCCCAGCTCTGTAGCTGTAGCCCACAGTTCTACCTGGAACTTCAGACTTGCATAGCCAAATCCCTGCTAGATATTTCCACCTGGATGTCTCACAGGTACCTTCAATTCAGTTTGTCCAGATGTAACTCTTCTGTTTTCTCTAAATTCTCTTCATTTTGGTGGCACCTGGGTGGCTCAGTGGGTTAAGCATCTGACTACAGCTCAGGTGATGATCTCATGGTTCATGAGTTCGAGCCTCACGTCGAACTCTGTGCTGACAACTCAGAGCCTGGAGTCTACTTTATATTCTGTGTCTCCTTCTCTCTCTGCCACACCCCTTCTTGTGCTCTGTCTCTCAAAAATGAATAAACGTTAAAAACTTTTAATAAAATATAAGAATAAACAATAAAATAAAATCTAATTTTTTAATTCTTTATAGGCAGTACCACCTCCAGTCACTTTGGCTTGGAGCTGGGCATGAATCTTGACTCTTCTTTTTCTCTAAGTCTCTGCATCTCACAGTCTCCACATCCTGTCTGTTTTTCCTCCTAAATATTTCTTCACCCTGTCACTCCTGTGCCATCCTCACTGACATTGCCTATTTATAGCTCTCTCCACCCTTTGCCAAAACTACTACAGCAATCTTTTAAACAACACTTACAGCTTCCAATCTTGTTTACTACTTTACCCATGTATCCTTTCATAATTTTTTCCCCTGTATCCTTCTTCCTGGACTTCTCTCCCTTATTCTTTTCACCTTATTTACTCCTGCCCATTCTTTAAAACTGAGTTTTTCTCTACCACTTGAAGGACCCACTATACTTCTCCAGTCTTCCCATGATATTTTCAGCACATTGCCCTCACTGAACTCCGACACTGTTTTATGTTGGTTTCTTTACCTACCTGTCTCTCCTATTACACTATGAACTCTCCAGGCACACAATGTCTTATTCATGCTTGTAGGTCGAGCATTAAGTATGTCACTTGAAAACTAATAGGCCCTTCAGAAATGTTTGAATAAATGAATAGGTCAATGAACAAAAGAACAAACAGGCAAACAAAGAGTGGCTTTGAGGTGCAATATTATGATATCAAAGAATATAAAATTATATTCTTCTTTAGAGATCAATCTTATAAATTGAGTAGGAAAAATAAACACATGAAAGGGTTGTAATAGCTCACATACAATCTTATGTTCCGTCTGGCTTGGCCCATTTGACAATGATGTTACAAAGATTATCTGGCCCAAGACAAACTGCTAGTGCTCTGGAATACATGTTGAATATTTTGTTAGAAATTGTTTTGCCCATGGCTTGGTTCCATGTATGCCCTTTGACTGTAGGCCTAATTTGCATGACCATTATAACTGAAAAATGCTTATCAGTTCCTGCTTCAAACAGACAAATCTGACCTTGATCAGTGTCACCAAACCAGGCCTCTAGCAATCACTTCACAATTTTGATTGTCCAGAAGAGTTCATTGTCATCTTTACACAACTATACCCTGGTATGGCAGGTTGAGTTAGTATCAGTGGAGACTTGTCAGACCTGTTTTCTAATAAAAATGACCTCCAGTGTAGTTTTCTCTGAGAAAACTTTTCTTCCCCTGAACAGATCAGAGCCTCCACAAAAGTCTTTGAAGCAGTCATGCAGAAGCTATTTTATACAGATGACCATGGCATTGAACATGAGGGATTCAAATGGTTCTATCTTAAAATAGAATATCTTGTCATTGAATTCATAGTAATGGAAAGTTTAGTGATCAGGCCACTTGAGAAGAAGAATGCAAAAAAAAAAAAAAAGGAAAGGAAAAAGAAAAAAGAAAAAACCACCCAATGTCATCATATCCATTTGTCACGTGTTAACAGAAAGCTAAAAATAAGCATTGGCTTTTATACCATTTTTAGTGTCCATTCAAGCACAGTGTTTGAGTAATCTTCCCTCCAAAGCATGTTACTCCTTTTGCCTCCTCTATCTTTAACTAAAGAGCCCAGTCAACTAGTTTCAAACCCTCAAAGTCAACTTTGACTCAGACTTTTCGTTGATCTTCTAGATTCAGTGATCACCAATTTAGATTTTATCACTTGAAACTGCTATACCTCTAGGTACTCTAAAATTCTTTTACTTGAAGACAGCCACCTTTCCTTCCATCTGTCACAGCCCATCACACCTACCATACTTGTGCTTTCCTATGTCGTGTGCTATAAGCCTTTGTCTTACTTGTTTTCCCTCTGGCTTTCATTTCTGTCCCTACCATACTATGACTCTGCTGTCAGTCATTTTAGCACTGTGCTCAAGAGTACTCCTCATTTACTCATTACCCAATTCCTCAGGTACTCTGGCTTTAAAATCCCCAATCCTCAAAATAGTCACTGATCATGGTGTCCTCTATGGTCTCCAGACTAATTTGTGCTAGCAAGCAATGACATGCAAAAGTAGTATGTTGATCAGGTCCATTGCTGGTGCAAGAAAAAAAATTAATTTATTAGATACAATTTTGAAAACAAAATATCTATCCCACTACATCTACTTTGTTCTGTAATTACTGAGAGGTTTCTGTAAGCTGAGTGCCTAACGTGGTTTACATGTTGAAAATTATCTAAAAAGATAAAAAATAGAGCATCTCTTATGCTGAAAAAATTTTCTTTAGGATTTTCATGAGTCTAATCTGATAAAATTGAAGAATGTAATTGAAAACTAGGAAAAAAATTCAAGTATGGAATCTCATTATCTTAATGTATATTTTTTCCATGATTAAGACCAACATACAAGCATGTGTCTTTCAAATACAGGCAATTCCCATCTTACAAATGGACTGTAGACAGATGTAGGGCATATTACTGTTTGAATCCTGGTTATTCAAGTGGGAAAACTTTGTTTGGAAGTCAGTTGTTTGGAATTCAGAAAGCATTTTGTCACAGAGGCAATGTTATAAATGGTTGTTTAGCTCACCCAGGATAGCGAATAATGTCACTAAAATCTTATATATTCTCAGAGGAACAGTAGCAAACACTTTTGTTATTCTAATAATTAAACAAAAGCAATAACATTGAATAAGAAAATTTTATATTTTTGGCTTGAAGGGTGATACTTCAGGAAAAACAGGTTTAATTATAAAAGGATAAAGAAGTAGATTGAGATTGTTAAATCTCTGACTAGGACCCAAGCATTTTCTTTGGCTCATAAGCATTTTTAAAGAGTTTAAATGGCACATGTTTTTCATCAAACAAATTGAATTTTAAAACTTGTGAACTTTTGAATACCTTTTTTTTTTGGTACTGGGGTTTTATAATGGGACTGCTATACTATGATTGAAGTCAGTTACTGACTAGAGCTGAAAAGAAAACAAGAAGGGGAGGGTGGAGATATGGTGCCCTAGAAAAATTTTGAAAGGAGGAGACATATACAAATATGAAAGATAGATAAACATATATGTGTATATGAGAGTATGTGCATATTATCTTTTGCAAAGGAAAGTGAGTTCTTGCCTGTTTCTTCAGTTCCCAGGATATCCTATATACATATACATATACATGTGTATCCTATATACATATACACATATATACATAGACGTATATACACAAATATGTGTGTGAGTACTAAATACAAAAGTTGAAATACATTGGAGAGGCTAAGCTGAGTCATACTATAAATAGAAGATACAGGGAGAAAAGAATAAACTATAAAATATACATTAGTTTTGGCACAGAGAGCTATTTGCTTTCTGTTGGTGTTGTTGTATAGGATAGATATTGGAATGGGGGAAGAAAACATTGGGAATGTGCTGCCATGAGTGTAAAAGGTTGAGTCAGAGGAAGATAATGAAAAAAAAATTTTTCAGTTTTGTTTCATTATAAATAGAATCCTCCTTTGGTGTCCTTGGAGATAATTCAGTTACTTACATCATTTTCCAATCATGTTTTATTCAGATTGATTTTTACTTTCATGAAGCTCCATTCCCAGTAGGGAACTATGGGAGTATCTTGGCTTTAGTCCAGTTACACAGGTGTGATAGGTTTCCAAAAATCACATTAATTGAGCTGTCAATGAGGAAAAGAAGATAAGGAGCTACTCATAGCACGATTACTTTGAAGAGAGAAAAGGTGTTAGAGGAAGACAGTCATTCAAAAAATATTTATCAGGCTGTGTGCTAAGCACTGTGCTAAGTGCTTGGAAATATAGTGGAAAAATTTCTGGGAATACAGTAGTAAACATATTGTCTCTGCCTTCACATGAGAGGCAGGTACAGAGAAGTAAATTGGAAACTACAGAGAACTGTGTTAAGTGCTAATGTGGAAGTACTATTTGAGCATTAAGGACATATATAGAAATGTCATCTAACTCAGACTTCCAGCAATTAGAAAATATTTCCTAGAGTGTTCTCAGCTAATACCTAAAAGATGGACATGAACGAAACAGGAAAAGAGGAGAGGTAGACGTTCCTAGCAGAAGAAATAATATTTCAGACGCAATCATGTGGAATTTCTGGAAGGGAGGATGGATGAGTAGTAGGATCCCAAGCTCACCTCATCCCACAAATACAACTAGATAAACACATCACTATAAATGACCCAGAAAATGAAACAAAGACTGGCAGAATGACCTCCACAAGCAAAGGTAGAGGCCGCATCAAAGAAAGTAGGAAAGGCGGAGATACAGTTTGAGACCTAAATAGACTGTGCTGACCAGGGAGCATGATGAAAGTGCAAGAAATAGATGAGAACACTGGGGACCCTCACATGGGGAAAATAAGCATCCATAACATTCGGCTTTGAAAGTTAGTGGGACCAAATTTCATGGCTTCTTACAACTAGCGGGACTTAAAGACTAGAATTCTTTTTTTTTTTTTTAAGTTTACATATTGGGGCACCTGGGTGGCTCAGTCGGTTAAGCTTCAGACGTTGGCTCAGGTCATGACCTTGCGGTCGGTTTGTGGGTTCGAGCCCGGCGTCGGGCTCTGTGCTGACAGCTAGCTCAGAGCCTGGAGCCTGTTTCAGATTCTGTATCTCCCTCTGTCTCTGACCCTCCCCTGCTCATGCTCGTTCTCTCTCTCTCTCAGAAATAAATAAAACATTAAAAAATGAATAAATGTAAAAATTTTTTTTAAGTTTTCTTATTTATTTTGAATGAGAGAGAGAATATGAGCAGAGGAGGGGCAGAGAGAGAGGGAGAGAGTGGATTCCAAGCAGGCTCCACACTGACAGTGCAGAGTCTGATGCGGAGCTTCATCTCACAAACCATGAGATCATGACCTGAACCAAAATCAAGAGTCTGGTGCTTAACCTTAAAGGAACCACCTAAGTGCCCATAAACCCTATAGTTCTAAAAAGCAGCCAGCAGGGCTCCAGGAGGGCCCTGAAGGCATTAGGAAACTAATGAAGTTCCTTCCCTTAAAGAGACAGCAAGACAAACAGCCCCTGTAGATCCAGCTTAGAACCTGCAATTTGAAAAATGCCTGGGGCATATGGGAGGGAGACTGATTTACTAATCCCAGAGCTTGTCCCCAAGAGACAGGTGCAATTCCTCGCAACCCCACCAAGGTTAACACAGGGAACCAGAGCAGCACCTATACTCACTGCCTAACTTGCTTGCACTAAACCTGCCCCCCAGCCAGTGGATCTGCCCTTCTTAGTTACACTTACCTCAGTCTCAGTGCTGCAGAGCCCCTGGCCGTGAAGACCAGCTCAAACTTTGCCACCACTGTGTCTCCAACCCATGCCTTTTCCAGAGCCTGGGTCCTGGTGGCAGTGGTGGGTGTTGTAGAAGCCTGAAGCACACCTTAAAAGTGCATGCCCACCCCACATGCTCTTTGCAGATCTTCTTAGGCTGGCCTGGTCCTAGGATCAACTGCTCCAGGTCTCATTAGCAAACCAACGAGCATATACCTTAATAAAACACACCCTACCCCTGCCAGGGACCAAACACTGCCCACAAGAGGCAACGAGAGCCACAGCAGATGACTGTAGGGAAAATTGACAATACAACAGGGCACATGCAACAACACTGGAATCACTCCCTGAAGGGCCAAATTCTGAGAAATGGGACACTGCACTGCAGGGCATTTCAGGACCTCTTCTTCATAAGGCCATTACATTCAAGGACAAGAGACGCAGCTGACTTTCCTAACACACAGAAATAGACCTGGAGAGTTAGTCAAAATGAGGAGAAAGAGAAATCTATCCCAAACCACAGGAAGAGACCTAAGTAAAATAGATATGAGTAATATGCCTCATAGGGAATTTAAAGTAATGATCATAAGGGTACTCACTGAATTTGAGGGGCACCTGGGTGGCTTAGTCGGTTAAGCATCCGACTTCGGTTCAGGTCACGATCTCACAGTTCGTGGGTTTGAGCCCCGCATCAGGCTCTGTGCTGACTGACAGAATCTGAGCCTGTTTCAGATTCTGTATCTCCCTCTCTCTCTGATCCTCCCCTGCTCATGCTGTCTCTGTTCCTGTCTCTCTCAGAAATAAATAAAACATTTTAAAAAAATTTTTTAAAAAGATACTCACTGGACATGAGAAGAGTGGAGAACATCAGTGAGACCCTTAACAAAGAGAGAAAAAAGAACCAATCAGAGATGAAGCACACAATAAATGAAAAAAAAATACTTGATGGAGTAGATAGCAGGCTAGATGAAGCAAAGGAATGAATTAATGACCTTGAAGACAGAGTAATGGAAAGTAACCAAGCTGAGCAACTGATAGGAAAAAAAATCAATTATGCAAATTTAGGATAGTCTTTAGGGAACTCAGCAACTCCATCAAGTGTAATAACATTCATGTTATCAGGATCCTAGAAGAAGAGAGAGTAAAGGGGGAAGAAAAGTCATTTAAAGAAATAATAGGTAAAAACTCCCTCATTTGGGGGAAGAAAGCTGATATCCAGCCCCAAAAGGTACAGAGGTTCCCCCTAAAATCAACCAAGGAGTTCCACACCAAGACACATAGTAATTAAAATAGTGAAAAGTAGTGATAAAGAAAAATCTTTAAATCACCCAAAGGAAAGAAGATAGTTATATACTAGGGAAACCCCATAATGCTATTGGCAGATTGTTCCGTGGAAACTTTAATGCCAGAAGGTAGTGGCAAAATATATTCAATCTGCGGAGAGGGAAATATCTGCAGCCCAAAAGGCTATTCAGCAGGCTACCATTCAGAATAAAAGGAGAGATAAAGAGTTTCATAGGCAAAAAAAACCTAAAGGAGTTTATGGTCAGTAAACCACACCTGCAAGAAATATTAAAGGGAACTCTGTGGAAAAGAAAGACCAAAAGTGACAATATGAAAAATAAGTATACCTGTAAAAGCCAGTCAAGGGATTTATAAAATAAAAGGTTGTAAAATATGACACCATATACCCAAAATGTGGCAGCAGAGAGAGGTAAAGAATGGAGTTATAAGAACTTAAATGACCATCAATGTAATATAGACTGCTATATGCATAAGATGTTATATACAAACCTAATGGTAACCACAAATCAAAAACCAGTAAGATATGGGGCGCCTGGGTGGCTTAGTCGGTTAAGCGTCCGACTTTCGCTTAGGTCATGATCTCACGGTTCGTGGGTTCGAGCCCCGTGTCGGGCTCTGTGCTGACTGCCAGCTCAGAGCCTGGAGCCTGTCTCAGTCTGTGACTCCCTCTCTCTCTGACCCTCCCCTGCTCACGCTGTCTCTCTCTCTCCTAGAAATAAATAAAACATTAAAAAAAAAAACAGTAAGATATAAGCAAAGGATAAAGACATAGGCTGTAGCAACTTTTTTTCTAGATATGTCTCTTGAGGCAAGGAAAATAAGCAAAAATAACCTATTGGGACAACATCAAAATGAAAAGCTTCTGCATAGTGAAGGAAACAATCAACAAATATAGTAGACATCCTACTGAATGGGAGAATTTATTTGCAAATGACATATCCAATAATGGATTAGTATCCAAAATATATAAAGAACTGATACAACTCAATACACAAAAAATAACCTGATTAAAAATGGGCAGAAGACATAAGCAGACATTTCTCCAAAAAATATCTACAGATTGCCAACAGACAGTTGAAAAATGTTCACCATCCCCTATCATCAGGGAAATGCAAATCAAAACTACACTGAGTTATCACCTCACATCTGTCAGAATGGCTAAAATCAAAAACACAATAAACAAAAAGTGTTGGTAAGCATGTGGAGAAAAATGAATCTTATGTACTCTTACTGGGAATGTAAACTGGTATAGCCACTTTAGAAAACAGAATGGAGTTTCCTCAAAAAGTAAAAATAGAGCTACCCTATGATCCAGTGATTGCACTACTGGGTATTTTCCCCAAAATATACAAAACACTAATTTAAAGTGATGCATGCACTTTATAACAGCATTATTTACAATAGCCAAATTATGGAAGCTGCCCAGGTGCCCTAAATAGATGAATGGATAAGGAAGTAGCATAATGCAAAATGAAATAAGTCAATCAGAGAAAGACAAATAACATACAGTTTCACCCATGTGGAATTTAAGAAACAAAACAAACAAGCAAAGGGCAAAAAAAAAAAAAAAAAAGAGAGAGAGAGAGAAACTGACTATGAAACAGTCTCTTACCTACAGAAAACAAACCAGAAGTGGTTACCAGAAGTGCTGTGGGAATGTGGGGGCATGAAATAGGTGATGGGGATAAAGGAGAGCACTTGTTGTAATGAACACTGGGTAATCTATGGAGTTGTTGAATCAATATATTGCATGCCTAAAACTAATATAACATATGTTAATTATACTGTAATTACAATAAAAACTTAATTAAAAAAAGACTCAATTATATAGCAAGGAACCTGGGGAAGGGACTAAAAAAAATGCAAAAAGGGATTTTAAATCTGGCAGTAATGTAATATCTTGAGCTTAAGCATGCTCTACCACAAATATCTATATAAGCCAGATGAAAGACAAATGTTGCTTTTGAAGTTATAGGAAAGCTGTCAAGACAGCCAGGGCTTAAAATTAAAATCATGAGTAAGGAAAACTATAGCAATGTTAGCCATGTTTCCCTTTGTGGCGTTTGCCAGTTTTTGGTGTGTGATACAACACATTCACCAGAGATTTCAGCTATCTCATAGGATTGGGGAGAGAAAAAAACTGGAGAGCTATCAATGTAGTCAGCACCTCAGGAGCCTAAATGTTTAATAGAAGGGATGAGTAAAAAAGTAAACTTGACACACAGTTTTTCCCTCTGGCCATTTGCCAAATTATTAAGTGTTGCATGGCATGAGAAGGCCTAAGTAGTCAAGCAGAATGTGGTTGATAGAAGAGTGGAATTTTCCCCAGTCTCATAGTTACTGAACAGTTCATATTCACAACCTTTCATGGTGGAACAACTCCTGTTAACACCTCAGGATTTTCAGGACACCTGAAGAATCTAAGAATGGGTGAACTTGAGGTAGACCGAAAGTTTAAAAGATCAGCTCAACTTATAGTTACTGTACTCCTTTGTTAGATTAAGGAGATCTGCCTCTAGCTGCCTACAAATGATAGGGCAAATCCTTTGTGGAGGAAAATACCATTCAGGGTCTCTACATTTGTTCACATAAAATGCCTGTATTCAATCAAACATTAATAGGCATTTGAAGAACCTGGATCAAGAGAAAATCAGAAAATAGAAGTAGACCTATAAATGGTCTAGATATTGGCATTCACATAAGATTGTAAAATTACTATGATTAAAAAAATTACTGTGATTAATATGTTTAAGAAAAGAGATGACAATATGGAGACTTTCACCAGGGAACTGCAATTTATTTAAAGTAATAATAAAATAGAAAGGTAGAGAGTATCCTAAAAATTAGTGAAGATTGTTTCAATAAGGAAATATCTAGTTGTTACTGAGTGATGCTGCAGAGAGGTCCTTTGGATGTAGTAACAAGGAAGGTAAATATTGGGAAGGCTTTGGCTTTTATAAATAGTTTGTTGGTGACCTTGAATGTAAACAGTTTCATTGGAGTGGCTGACATAGAAGCCAGGATGATGATAAGGACACAGATTTGAAGTGAGTAGGGAGAATAACTGTGCAAAATAGGAGACATCATGGGCTTAAAGTTGTCATTCATGAATTTATAGTGACATCAACAAAAATGGCTCTGTAATTTTATCTAGTAATACTAATAAACTAAACTTCTGTAGAAACACACAATCAGTTGGACTATTGGGTTGACTCAGTTGGAATTTTGTCGGCAAAATTTGAGAGGAGTACAATAGGGTAAGGGAATTAAGGAATTCCTGGGAGAGGAGATAAGAATGCTTTAGGTTGGAAGTAACAGCTTTCTCATCTTTAAAGTGACTTAGACAGATAAGCATTTATTATTCTCACAAAACAAGTGTGAAAGTAGAGGACTCTTCCTCTTTGTCAGTGACTTAAGTCTGCTAGGACTAGAATCTAATCATTGTTGGTCACAAGATAGCTCCCATGGCTTCAGGCACCCTATCTGCATTCAAAGCAGGAATAATGGGGAAGGGGGAAATGCCAGCTTTATCTGTTGCTTTTATCAGGGAAACTTTCATAGCATCTCATTGGCAAGAACTGTATTATATGCCTTGTTGCAAAGGATGCTAAAGTGGGCATTTAGTTTACTCACCCCTAGAGATGAGGGAGAACATAATTTGATAATGGTTGTTGGATTACACAACCATTAGTATCTGCAAAAAAAAAGAGTAGATATACTCTGAACTCTAGGCTGAACAGAGAAAGAAGTTAGGACACAAAGGGGTTGATAGCTAAAAACAAAGTAGGCAGCAGGGCGGGGTGACCAGCAATAAATGCCTTTTTAACTGAAGAACAGGTATAGTAAGAGGCACTATGTGAAAGAATTGGAACCACAAAAGCTTGTGGTCATAGAAAAGGATGCATGAAGTTATTATTTATCATTTCTGAAGTTAGAGTTACTTAAATTTGTTTTAATTACTGTCTTGAATGAGTTGCCTAGAGTCAATGATTGAAATACATGTGAGTGGGAGGCAGGATGGGGGAGTAAGAAGTATCTATGAAGCTCATGTGGTGTACTGACCATATGAGTACAAAAATAATCTCCACAAATAGAAAATAAACACTCATTAAGATTTCATTAAAAATCATAACAAGTTCATGATCATGTTCTCATTACGGTCTATTAATTTTTAACATAGAACTACCATTTGCTTTTGACCTTGATTTAAAAATTAAAATAATTCACATTATTACTAGGGTGGCAAAATCTTAGGTTGTTCATTTTCCAAATGATTATTATTCTTATTGTTGCTGTTGGTGTACTGGTGTAAATGAGTTTTCACAGCCTTCAAGGTTATGGAGGATTTCCTTCCCTCCCCTTCCCTCTCTCACCCCCTTTGTGTTCCTTATATGCTTAGTTTTCTACTTATATTCTGATTCCCTTCCCTTCCCTGCCCTGCCCTTCCCTTTTTTGTCCCTTTCTTTATTTCTAACAGTAGAAAAGGTAATAAGTTTTGTAGATCGAGAGCAGGGAGCCTATATACAGAGACATACTTAGACACAAATCATGCCATCATAAATCTGAGATGATTTTTAAAAGTGATCTGTATTCTAGTAGTCTACTACCTCAATTTTTTAAAACCTTAGCATACATTACAATTAAAATGCATTTTAAGGGTGCCTGGGTGGCTCAGTTGTTTAAGTGTCCAACTTTGGCTCAGGTCATGATCTCGCTTTTTGTGGATTTGAGCCCCACATCAGGCTCTCTGCTGACAGCTCAGAGCCTGGATCCTGCTTCACATTCTGTCTACCTCTCTCTCTGCTAATCCCCCGCTCACACTCTGTCTCTCTGTCTCTTGCTCTCCTCAGAAATAAATAAAACATTTAAAAATTTTTTAAATGCATGTTAGAGTTCCATTACATTTTAAAACACTACAATTGAAAGTGTATATACATATATACACATAATGTCTATTTATATGAATGTATTTTTATGCATCCCTGTACATGCCAATACAGAACTTTACTGAAGTAAACTTCCAGAGTTGGAAAAATAAGCTTCTCTAGTCATATAGACTACTTATTAAAACATTGCAATCTAATTTTTACAACAGTGATTATTACAATTTATTAGTCCATCACCATTTGGAACAAAAGCTGTAAATGTAATTAACCATTGAAAGAAATGCATTCTAAGTGTTCTAAATTGTGTTTCTAATTACTTGTAACTAAACTCTCGAATTTTAAAATCCATTTGTCTTATGAAAGGCTTCAGTACTTATCCCTGTTGTACTATTATTTTAGACTGGAGTAACTTCATTTTAAAATTACATGTCAAATATCATTTGCTAGTAGTAATATGAAATGTATGGCTTCACTCAGAGAGAAAAAGCCTGTTAGGCATTTTTTAATATCATATACCTAAACAGAATTTCCAGAATGATTAGATCACATTTGGCCCAATGTAGATCTATTTGTACTTGCATAATGCATTACATGTACACATTGTTATATTTTATGACTATTTGGATACATTGATTTTTCTATAAAGAGTACTATTATCCACATCTTTTTGCATAGAAGTACACTTAAACATGGCATAGGTAAACAATTTACTAAAATAAAATTGACGCTTGGCACAGCTATTACTAGTGCCACAGATTTTACAACTGTAATATTTCTGAAAAGCCAGCTTGAACACTTTGGAACATTTTTTTTTCTGGGTGTATGCAGAGGCAGTTTGGTAAATGCAAAACTTATACATTTAATTTTACATTGTAGTCTAGGCCAAATTGTAAGTGTCACTAAATCCGATTCCATCTCTAATTGTGGCCTCATGTCATCCCCAGAAAGAGGCTTTCCTCCCACACTGGGCCAGTTGGCACTTTGAAGCAAATGAGGTGGCTCTGCTAGCAGGCAAATATGAAGAATGTGAAAGACATAGAATGCAAAAAGTAAATCCAAAACCCTAAAGTACAGGCAACTTTAAGTGTACTATTTTTCTCTTGTGGTACTGTTTGAAGAAACGTATAAAATTATTATGAATAAAGTAAAACTTGCTAGCATACTGTAGAAATGAATTGGTCAATATTCCTTTCCCTCACTTAGCATAAAATAACATCTATCTTAAGATTGTTCCTAATGGTCAGGAGGAGGAGCCTTTCCACAGACTGTGTGATTGTCTTGAGGACAGAACAGTTAACAGCAGAGTAAGCTAGCCCAGCGATTAGAGCAAGACATGGAAATGTTTGATTTACCTGCTGTATTTAGTAGGTAATTAGTAATTTTTTTAAAAAAATTTTTTTACTGTTTTCTTATTTTTGAAAGAGAGAGAGAGAATCTGAAGCAGGCTCTAGGGTCCAAGCTGTCAGCACAGAGCTGGATGTGGGGCTTGAACCCACAAATCACGAGATCATGACCTGAGCTGGTTAGATGCTTAACCGACTGAGCCACCCAGGTGCCCCAGTAATTTTTATCTTAGTGGAAAAGTCATATGGATTGGGCTCCCAAAACTCTTCTTTCTTTTCTAATTTTTTATTTACAATAATTTCAAATAAAAGAAAATTTGTGAATATAATACTAAAGATTCCTGTATATCTTG
This sequence comes from Proteles cristata cristata, assembly GCA_017311185.1. NCBI lineage: Eukaryota > Metazoa > Chordata > Mammalia > Carnivora > Hyaenidae > Proteles > Proteles cristata. Next base: position 21,834 of record JAESUZ010001901.1, on the reverse strand, counting down.
TACTCAGATTCACTGTTTTAAACCTTTGGTCACGCTTGTTTTGCTATGCCCCTTCATTCCTTAGTACTTCAGTGACTGTTCTCTAAGAACATGCTTATTCTCTTAGATAACCATAGTAAAATTATCAAATTTAGGAAATTTATCATTAATCTAATACTTTCATCTAACTGATAGTCCATAGTCCATATTCCAGTTGTGTCAGTTTTCCCAGTGATACCTTTTAAAGCATTTTCCCCTCCAATACAGAATCTAGTCCAGGATCATATATTACATTTAGTTGTCTTGTCTTTTTACTCTGCTTTACTATGGATCAGTTCCTCATGACTTTTGTTAAATGTGAAAAATACTGGTCAGTTATTTTATGGAACATTCCTTGGTTTGAATGTCTCTCGTGATTACATTCAGATTACACGGTCCTGTATGGAATATTCCAGAAGCAAAATATGTTCTCCTTACGATTTCACATATGGAAGCACACAGTCTCTCTCCATCTCTCATTTATGATGTTCATTTTGATCACCCGGTTATGTGTTGCCTGGTGTCTCCACCCATAGGTATTATTTTTCCTGTTCTAACTAATAAGCAGTTTGTGGGAAGATACTTTAAGACATGTAAATATATTGATCTAGATCAAACTCCCTTCCTAGTTTTAACAATTATTGATTATTCTTACATGAATCAATCTTTACCACAATGGTTGCAAGTCATCTTGTGTTAATTGCTATTGGAGAAAAAAAAATAACATATTCTGGTAATTTTCAGAAAAGTGTAATTGATTTCCTTCAATAATGTTCTAATATGGGAAATTATTCTCTATGGATTCACACAGAGTTGTCTATTCAATCTAACTCAAAATGAGCAGAAATTAGAATCAAAATGATTTTTGCTCTAGAATCAATATAAACATATTAAATGTTCCCCAACAATTTATAGAATAAATTCCTAAAACAATACTCTAGCTATGTGCAAACACAATTTAAGTGCTTTTTGAAAAAAATTAAAGTATTTTTAGTTGATTAAATGACAGAATTCTGTAGTTCCAGCCCTATTATTTTCTTTAAATTTATGTCCTTTTTAACTTTTCAGCCTCTGTTTCTTCATGTCTTTAACAAATTATCACCTCATCCATTTAGTCATGTTCCATCTAATTTGTGTATTTCTATGCTTCCTTCTTTCTGCCCTTCCACATTACCTAAATCCTTTGTGGTTGAGAGTACTTAAATTTTTCAGCGTGGTTTTCATTTATACTTATAAGTTGTGTGTATCATTTATTTTAAAAGTATCTTGGCCTTTTTTTTAGAATTGGAGATGAGACTTTTTAGGCATCACAGTGAAAGAGATTAAAGTTGTAATCTGTCAATATTATAAAATGTATAATATTTGCTAATTGATGTTTTATATCTTAAGTGAACTTTACAAAGGCAAATTCTGTTCATTGTAACAACCCTAATTTTATCATTTTAATTAAAAGTTTTTAATTTAAAATTTGAATCTTTTTTAAAATTTAGGATCCCCATAAATAGCCAATAATTTTACTATTTCATTGAACAAAATTTCAGCATTCTCATGAATCCTAACACATAGTATACACATATGTAAAGTAAAATAGATTTTGAAAATGGTGACAACTCTTTATTTGATTTCTGAAGTCTCTAATACAGTTTAAATAAACAAAAATTATGGAAATTGGGTTCATTGGTTACCTTAGCCAAGTGATCTTATTACATTATTAGTGATATAACATGTAGATAATAATATGTTCCCTTCATGTGATAAGAATGGCATTTTACTTCTGTGGTCTTGCTTCCAAAAACTCAAAACCTAGGTAATCATGAGCCTAAATAACAAGACAAACCCAAATTGAGGGACATTGTGCAAAGTACTTGACTATTGTTCCTGAAGCTCATCAAAAACAAGGAAAGGCTGAGAAGTTGTCCGTCTTGAGGAACCCAAAGGGATATGATGACTAAATGTGATGTGTGGTATCCTGGACGAGATCCTGGAAGAGAAAAGAACATTATGTAAAAAGACAGTCTGAATAGAATATGGACTTTTACTTAATGATAATCAGTTTTGTTTCATTACTTGTAACAAATGCATCACACTAATGTAAGATAATAACAATAAGTGAAAGTGGGCACAGGTATGTAGGAACTCTGTAGTATCTTGACAGTTTTTCTACAAATCAATCTAAAGTTATTCTAAAATAACAGTTTATTTAAAAATTAGGTGCATTGGGAAGATTATATTTCATATGAGATGTGAAATTTGAAAATCTAAAATCTATTCCTGAAAATATAAAATACTATAAAAATATTATTTTTACTTGATAAAGAATGGATAATGCCCAAGATGATTATCATCTAGCCATATATATATGTTATATATTAAGTTTTATTTATTTGAGTAATCTCTACACCCAATGTGGGGCTCAAACTCACAGCCCTGAGATCAAGAATCATGATCTTCTGACTGAGCCAGTCAGGCACCCTTTTCTAGCTTTATATTTTTAAAATAACAAAGTGCATAAATATAATTTGATATTTACTGGCATATAGATCACTACTAATCAGCATTTCAAGTACTTTATGTTACAGAAAATATGAAAATAGTAGAAAATGATTAAAAGACTATGGTCTCTAGGGGCGCCTGGGTGGCTCAGTCAGTTGAGTGTCCGACTTGGGCTCAGGTCATGATCTGACGGTTCATGGGTTCGAGCTCCACATCGGGCTCTGTGCTGACAGCTAGCTCAGAGCCTGGAGCCTGCTTTGGATTCTGTATCTCCCTCTCTCTCTGACCCTACTCTACTCACACTGCTTCTCTTTTTCTCTCTCTCAGAAGTAAATAAAACATTAAAATTTTTTTTTAAAAATAAAAAGACTATGGTCTCTATACGTGGTAATATAGGTAAACATAATTTATACACCAACAGCAGAAATATATTATTCATTCCAATTTCTTTTGCATCTTTACTTTAGGGAAAGTACTATCTAAATGAGAAAATTGCTTCACACTTCATGGAGATGCCATACAAATAAAACACTTGTAATACCAAGGAATTGTAAGAAATTCAAGGAGTTTACTAAATGAGGAATTTGAGGAAAATGCATCTAAGTGAATTATAAAGGGAATAAGTTTTAAAATGTGTCAGTGAAGGGGTGCCTGAGTGGTTCAGTTAAGTGTCTGACTTTGGCTCAGGTCATGATCTCACGGTTTTTGAGTTCAAGACCTGCGTCAGGCTCTCTGCTGACAGCTCAGAGCCTGGAGCCTGCTTCTGATTCTGTGTCTCCCTCTTTCTCTATCATGCCCCCTGCTCATGCTCGCTCACTCTCTCTCTCATAAAAAAAAAAAAAAAACATATACCCTGCAATCTTTTAAAACACTGTTGCTAAAGAATATATCATCAGGTTGAGTGGGAACCAAAAGAGACCTGTATCATACAAAAATTATACAAAATTATACACAAGTGAATAAAGCTAAAACGCATTTACTTTCTGTTGAATTATAAGCAAAGCACTTTGTTGTTGTTACAGTACCTATTTTCTATTCAGAAAAATACATCTGAGTAAATGATGATCCCTGTCTTCAAGGAGCATACAGTTCATTGGAGGAAACAAATACACATGCAAATAATTTTAATATCATACATATTCATAATTCTTTAATAGAGGTAAAACTTAATTTATATGGAAGTATGGAGAGAGGAAGGATTGAATTTTACTAGGGATCTCTTAGAAGCATTCATGGTAGAAAAAGTAACTGAACCAGGTCCTAAATGAATGGGTTAAGCTTTGACAGGTAAAATGGAATAGTAGGAGAGGGAAGTAACTGCAGGGTGGAATATATTTCAGGCAGAGGAAACAAGACAAAGGAAAAATGTGCAGTGTTGACAAGTAGGCCAGTGCAAATAGAGTAAGAAGTCAGATCATGGAAGACCAGATAATTGACTGGGGAGTTGGAACAGCATCCTATATGCAGTGGGGAGCCATTAAACGTTTTTGAACAGTAGAATTTCAGAATTACATTTGATAATTGAATGATCTATTGGGCAATAAATGGGTAAAGGAAGGAACAGAGAGCACTTAGATGATGCAGTAATATGACTCAAGTTTATGTAAGTAGATTTCTTAGCTTAATTTTAACAAGTTAGTGTCTGGGGTAAAAAGCCTTTGTAATGGTCCCTCATAATCCCACCTCTTGCTATTTATGTCTTTTGAATGTGAGCTCAGACTTTGTGATTTGCTTCTACAAAAGAACACAGGAAAACTGATGGGATGTCACTTCTGAGATTAGGTTACAAAAAGATCTTGCTTCCTTCGTGTGTTCCCCATCACTCTCATGGGTCACCAGCTGCCATATTGTGAAGACACTTAGGCAGTCTAAGGAAATGCCCACCTGTCCAGGAATTGATAACTGCCAGCAACTGTGAATGAGATTGGAAGAATATCCTGTCTCACTCTCTTGGTCTGGTTGAGACTTCAGATGAAATCAAAGCCCAGGCCAATGGCTTGACTGCAACCACATGAAAGACCTTGTGCCATCACCTAACTAAGCCAGATTCTCAACATGTAGAAATTGTGATACTAAATGTTTATATTTAAGCCACTGAATTTTAGCATAATTTGTTAGGCAGCAATAGGTAACTCATATAGTAGGTCAAATCCAATATCTATCTTGTCTTTGTGCTAAGTTATTCAATATTTCATCTGTCATTTCTAAATATAACATGGCTTACAGATTACTGGATTATTAATAACATCCAGAATATTTTCCATAATGCTTTATATAATCTTAACTGTTATATTTTTGTAAAGACTTTCCCTCCCTGGCAGTAATTGTAGTTGTTTGAGCTGTGTGTAAAGTGCTCATTCATAAAAACTTTTGCAATCTCTTCACATTTACAGTTTTAGAGAAATGAAAGATATGGGAGGAACCTACTTTGAAATTAGACATTTATATTTTCCGTTTTTTAAAGTTTTTAGAGTACCATAGTTAAAGAATAGTAACTTTAAGGATTCACTGCGGCTCTGGTAATGAAAAAAAAAGTACTGGAAAATAATTAAAGAAGTTGCTAATCAGTTCATTAATCAAGTGTATCTGCTGCACATTATACTGAAACAAATGGAAAAGGATGCTGTGCTAGCCAAAACTCCTTCTCAAAGTCAAAAGTAAAGATAAACTAAATTGACTTTTCCTTTGTGGTTGATTTCTATCTAAGTAGATCTATCTCCAAAACACTGAATAAAGTTGCATCTGTGCATAGATTCAAGCCTCAACTAAGATTCTACATTTACAGTTCCTTGTTACTACAAGATTACTTTAAAGCATATTTAATCAGTCTACTTTTAGTTTTTGCTTTTAGCTTTGTTTTCATTTGTAACCCACTGACCATTTTCATTTTCTGCATGATACATATACTTGGAAGAAAGAAAAACTAAGAGCACCTTGCTCACTGCATTTAGACAACCAAAAGAATTAAATAGCTTTATACACAGGTACCAAGAAAAAAATTTATCAGTGGAAAAAAATATTCGTCAGCAGTCAGAATGATTCCAGTCCTTCCCACTCCCTATGGTGCCTTAGCTAAAGTCATGGCAATGAGGCATTGTAACCTGAAAAATTGTAGTCAGATTTTCAATTATGATTAGAGTAGATCTTTCAGAGAAGCCTCTGCAAAAGGTCCAGGGTTCTCTAAAGGGTAAAAGGGGTGACTAAATTATGACTTAAAACAATATAATCCCTCTTTTCCTGTCTTGCTTCTGACTTTTAAGTGTATTAGGCTTTTAAAAAGCCAAATCTGGGGTGGCTCAGTTGGTTAAGCGTCTGACTTCGGCTCAGGTCATGATCTCATGATCCATGAGTTTGAGCCCTGCATGGGACACTGCTGACAACTCAGAGCCTGGAGCCTGCTTCAGATCCTGTGTCTCCCTCTCTCTCTGCCCCTCCCCTGCTCACACTCTGTCTTTCAAAAATAAATAAATGTTAAAAAAATTTTTTGAAAGCCAAATCCTAGAAGAAATTACAGCCTCAAAATTAGAATTCACTTGAGTTTCATTAGATTTGAACCAGAGCATAGCCTGTGTCAATTTATGAAAGCAAAATAATTTAGATTTAAACTAATAGCCTAGGGAGAGGATACAGGTGACATGGCAATACTATTGACCTCCTTTGTATGGACAAATGTATATGATAACTTTTCAACATATTATTTTATTTATTCCTTTAAGTTTGCCACTCAGTTGTAAAAGAACTCAGCAATATTAGACTTTTGATATATATAATAGGTACGAGTCTGAAATTCACAAATTCAGATACATAAGAAATGTAATTTTTTTTCATTTTTTGTAACTGAACTTAATTATATATTTAGACCCTATGCTACTGGGTGATACCATGGACAATGAGAACAGAGAGGAAAATATGCACAAATTTATACTTCATATGCGCCACCACATTATAAGGATACAATACCTATTCATTAACAATTACATTTCATGTTTACTCCATTGTATATTATTTAGGATTATGCTAGATTTACAAATGGGAAAAAATAGGTGAAGAAAAGCTATTGATATAATGTAATTTGCTTTCCAAAAGCATTAATTTAATCAATTGGCCCGTGATTATCCATCTGCTCTACCAGAGAATGATCCCTAAAGACAAGTTGTCTATTTTTGCCATACTCAGTACACTGTTGCCATTAGCAAACATTTGCCAAAAATGGCTCAAGTCAGTATACTGAAGAGAAAAATATATCAACTGCCATGGATCACTGATAAGATCTGAGTGAAAAATCTTCACAGTGTTTGAGGCTTAGATGAATGGACACAATTTCGTTTTGTTTTGCTTATCTTTCTCCTCTTTCCCACTCTAAGCAAAGGTGTGTGTCTGTGTGTACATGTGCACCTGTGTGTGTTTAATTAAATGAAGAGAAGTTCCATAAGTTGGAAATGTCAATTGTAAAGGGATACTTTCACAGGAGTTGAGATAAAATGTTATATCCTTTATTCTTATGTTATGCACAAATTCATCACAGATTTTAAAGATTTTAATTGATTTGCAAAATGTACAGTAGAATTTTCTAGTAATTAGCATCTTGCTGAGATTAAGTGAAGTAATACTTCAGCTTGGTTTAACAGACTTAAATCGTATGTAATATATACTACTATATGTAATATAAATATTACTATATGTAATATATACAACTATAATATATACTAACATAAATCACATGTAATATAGATAAATATAATTATACTTCACAAGAAAAACTGAAGTCAAATTGTGAAGATGCCAATCAAAACATCAAAATGCCCATGGATACCTCATCCTTTCTCCCTGCTTCCTACCCGTCCTAGGGATTGATGGATGGTATCACGTCTCAGACCAGTGATCAAACTTTATAAGAAATTGTCTTCTATCTAGCTCAGATACATTGCTTTTCTAGTTCAAACTTCATTTAGGGTATGGAAGATTTTCTCTGGTTAAGTTGAATAGGCCTACTTTTCTAGCTTTTGTTGTCAGAGAGCAAGAAAAGTATAAATGTCAATAAGCAGTACAAGATGTAGCAAGAACCAGAAAGAAACCAGGGGATAAAGGCCAAAGTCTAGGTAATCATTTGTGGAAAACTGAGACTTTTCAGCAAATCTCTAAGCGTTTTCATCAGAAGATGTTGAAGCATGACCAGCATGCCTTTTACTTTGCATAGGTGTGATTTGAATTTCTATCCATTTGTTCCTTAAAATCAGCCTTCCAATTGGATGCTGAGACACCATTTTTTTCTTAGAAGTAATTCTAGCTCTAACATTTCCTTTGAGGGACCTTCAGTTTTTCCATGCCTCATTTCAGTTTACAGCATTCCAAACTTTGCTCCCACAAAACTAACATTTTTTGTACCAGTATGGGATGAGAATTATCAGTCATCTAATCCTCAAAGAATCTTTACAAGATAGATATCATTATCCCCATTTTATGGATGAAGGAAATGAGTTCCAGAAAAGTTAAGTACGTTGCCTAAGACCACACAGCTGCTGAATGATAGTTAAAAACTGACCCCAGATTTGCCTAATTCTGAATCCTTTGGTCTATGTGTTCTTCCATGTTGTCTCATTAAGAATCTTGTTTATATTTGCCTTCCACAAATATCTATCCTATTGATACTAAGTTGCAATGAGTTTAGCATCAATTCTTTTAAACTGGTCTGGGCTGAACAGTGCTGATGCAAATGCTCAAGTGACCACTGTGATAGGTCTAAGTTCAAGTCCATGCTCTAATACCTAACAAAAGAAACCATTGTCTTCTAGGAAAAAGAACAGACCTGAGGATACCAAAGTACTTTGTGCAATCCAAAGCCAATCTCTAGTCATTTATCCATTCATATTCTCTCTTGAGCACCATTCGCCCCCCCACACACACACACAAACACACACAATTTTTGATGAACACATAATTTTAAGCTTTTTCTTTAATCTGGAGAAATTTTTTTTGGTTCTTTCCTGTCTACATGGCCATACAGCCTACCCACAACACTAAAACTCACTCTTCTGTGACTCTCCCTTTGTTGTGAGTTCTCACTTTGTGCCTCCTTTCTGTATGTGCTCTCAAGAGCAGGGATGGCCTTTGGCTAGAAAGAACGGGATATCAGGAGGGCTCTGTGAACTATGTTGCTTTTCTTAATCATGAAAAATCACCGTTATCCAATGGCATGACCCAGTTTTCTAATCCACCTTAATTGAATGTATAATCATAATGGGTATTGGGGATTAAATACGAGTCCATTTCTATCCAAAGTATAACATTTTGCTCATTTCTTGTGAATGGTTTTTGTATATCCCATAGGTAATTTTGCTTGTATTCTCTGTGCAAGATGATACCTTAAAAAGAAAAAAAAATATCTGTAAAAGGACTTCTCGAATCTGGCTTGATTTAATTAATTGACCAAGATGACTGTCAACTTTTATTTATACATTAAAGTCCATACTGAGAAATGTGCCCATGAGATTTTCCCAAGTGCTGAGAAAATGTTTTATCTAAACTTTAAGAGAAAAAGAAAATAAACTTTAAAACACTTGTAACAATTTGTTATTTTAACTTGCTTTTTATTTTGTTTGTTTGCTTTTTTTTTAATTTAAATATTTGATTAATTTTTCTGGCCCTTTTTTCTTTTTTTTTGTTTTGTTTTGTTTTGTTTTTTTACAAATAGTTTATTGTCAGATTAGTTTCCACATAACACCCAGTGCTCATCCCCACAAGTGTCCTCCTCCATGCCCATCCCCCCTCTCCCCCACATCCATCAGTCCTCAGTTTTTGTCAGCATTCAAGAGTCTCTCATGGTTTGCCTCTCTCCCTTTCCCCCACCATTTCCTCCTTCTTCTCCCCCTTGTTCCTCCATCAAGTTCCTCCTAATCCTCCTATACGTGCAAACATATCATATTTGTCCTTCTCTGCCTGACTTATTTCGCTCAGCATAACACCCTCAAGGTCCATCCATGTTGCTACACATGGCCAGATTTCATTGTTTCTCATTGCCATGTAGTATTCCATGGTATAGATAAACCACATCTTCTTGATCCATTCGTCTCTTGATGGACACTTAGGCTCTTTCCATGTTTTAGCTATTGTGGAGAGTGCTGCTATGAACATTGGGGTACATGTGCTCCTATGCATCAGCATTTCTGTATCCCTTGGGTAAATTCCTAGCAGTGCTATTGCTGGGTCATAGGGGAGTTCTATTGTTAGTTTCCTGAGGAACCTCCACACTGTTTTCCAGAGGGGCTGTACCAGTTTACTTCCCACCAACAGTGTAGGAGGTTGCCCGTTTCTCCACATCCTCACCAGCATCTAGAGTTCTCTGATTGGCTCATTTTAGCCACTCTGACTGGCGTGAGGTGGTCTCTCAGTGTGGTTTTGATTTGTATTTCCCTGATGAGGAGCGATGCTGAGCATCGTTTCGTGTGTCTGTTGGCCATCTGGATGTCCTCTTTGGAGAAGTGTCTGTTCATATCTTCTCCTATTCACCTTATATGATTCAATTCGTAGATAGGATGGCTTGCTAAATGGGTTCAGTATTTGAGTTTAATTTACTGTTAAGTAGATGTCAGACAGAGTTTTAGGTTAAAACTTGCCTTTCAGATCTTATTTCCTAAGTATCCATGTAAAGGTGAAAATAATCTAACGTGTATGAACACATTCAAAATATTCTATAGCTTTAAAGTTTTTAATTTTGAAATAGTTTTAAAAAGTTATAAGAAAAGTCTAAAGAGTCTGATATGTCCTTAACCTAAATTCCCCAAATATTAATATTTTATCACATTTGCTTTATCATTATTTCTCTTTCATACATATACATGCACACATGCATTTTTTTCTGAATGTTTGAGAATAACTTACAACATTATGCCCTTTAACCCCTAAATACTTAAGTGTGTATTTCCCCAAAATTAAAACATTGTTTTATATAACAACTACAGTAAATTTATCAGTATTAGCAAGTTTACGTTGATAAAATTCTATGTAATTTATGACTTTTAAAATTTCATCAACTCTCCCACTAATGTCTTTTATAGCAGAAGAAAAAAGTCGAGATCACATGTTGCGTTTAGTTATGTCTTTTTAAACTCCTTTAATCCAGAAGAGTTCCCATGCTCAAAATGCATAAACTGAATCTAATCATGAGGAATTTGCATTCCCACCAAGTGTGCATAAGGGTTCTGATTTCTCCACATCCTCACTAACATTTGTTATATATTGTCTTTGAATTTAACCATTCTAACAGGCATAAAGTGATACCTTACTTTGGTTTTAAAGTACATTTCATTGATGATTAGTAACATGGAGCATCTTTTCATTTGACTGTTCCCATCTGTATGTCTTCTTTGGAATAATGTCTGTTCAGGGCCTCTGTCCATGTTTTAAATCAGATTATTTTTGATCTTGAGTTGTATACAGTCTTTATATATTTTGGATGTTAACTGATTATTAGATATATGGTTTGCAAATATCTTCTCCCATCAGTAGGTTGCCTTTTTGTTTTGTTGACAGTTTCCTTCACTGGGCAAAAGGTTTTATTTTGATGTAGTTTCAATAGTTTATTTTTACTTTTGTTTCCCTTGCCTGAGGAGACCTGTTAAGAAAAATATTGCTATGGCCAGTATTGGAGAAATTATTGCCTATGTTTTCTTCTAGAGATTTTATGGTTTCAAGTGTCACTTAGGCCCTTGATCCATTTTGAGTTTATTTCTGTGGGTCATTTTTAAAAGTGGTCCAGTTTCATTCCTTTGCACATAGCTGTCCAGTTTTCTCAGCACCATTTGTTGAAGAGACTGTCTTTTCCCCATTCTATATTCCTGTGTCTTTTGTCATAATTGACCATATAAGTGTGGGTTTATTTTTGGACTATATTGTGTTCCATATTATCTATGTGTCTGCCTATGTGCCACTATCATACTGTTCTTTTTTTAAAATTCAAGTTGGTTAACATATAGTGTAATATTGGTTTCAGGAATACAATTTAGTGATTCATCACTTACATATAACACCCAGTGCTCATCCCAACAAGAGCCCTCCTTATTGCCCATCATCCATTTAGCCCACCCCACCACCCACCCACTCCAGTCCAACAACCCTCAGTTTCACCCCTATAGTTAGGAGTCTCTTATGGCTTGCCTCTCTTTCTATAGTTATCTTATTTTTCCTTCACTTCCCCTAGGTTCATCTGTTTTCCTTTTCTTTTTAATGTTTATTGATTTTTGAGAGAGAGAGCACGCATACATGCAAGTGCAGAGAGGGAGACAAAGTTTCCAAAGCAGACTTCACACTGACAGCAAGGGAGCCCAACGTGGGGCTTGAACTCATAAACAGTGAGATCATGACCTGAGCTGAAGTTGGAGGCTTAAACGACTGAGCCACCCAGGCAACCCTCTGTTTTGTTTCTTAAATTCTATGTATCAGTAAAATCATATATTTTTCTTTCTCTGACTGACATTTTTCACTTAGCATAATACATTCTAGTTCCATCCATGTTGTTGCAAATGGCAAAGATTTCATTCTTTTTGACTAACAAGTAATATTCCATTGTGTGTGGGTACCCAAACCCACCATATATTCTTTTTCTATTCATCAGTTGATGGACTTTTGGGCTCTTCCCATAATTTCGCTATTGATAGTGCTGCTCTAAACATTGCAGTGCATGTGCCTCTTTGAATCAGCATTTTTGTGTCCTTTGGATAAATACATAGTAGTGCAATTGCTGGATTGTAGGGTAATTCTATTTTCAATTTTTTTGAGGACCTTCCATACTGTTCTCCAGAGTGGCTACACTAGTTTGCACTCCCACCAACAGTGTAAAGCGTTCCCCTTTCTTCACATCTTCACCAACATGTTATTTCCTGAGTTGTTATTTTAGCCATCCTTACAGGTGTGAGGTGGTATCTCATTGTAGTTTTTATTTGTAGTTTGTATTTCCCTGATGATGAGTGATGTTGAGCATCCTTTCATGAGCCTGTTGATCTGGATGACTTCTTTGGAAAAATGTCTGTTCATGTCCTCTGCCCATTTCTTTACTGGATTATTTATTTTTGGATTTTGAGTTTGATAAATATAGATTTTTAATAAATTATCAGATATGTCCTTTGCAAATATCTCCTCCCATTCCTTTGGCTGATTTTTTGTTTTGTTGATTGTTTCCTTTGCTGTGCAGAAACTTTAATCTTGCTGAGGTCCCAATAGTTCATTTTTACTTTTGGTTATCTTGCCAAAAATATCTCGGTTATTTTATGTGTAATCTTGGTTACACATAAAACCTATATATATATATATATAAAATATATAGATAATATAACCTATATATAATCTTGGTTATCTTATGGTGTAAGAAAATGGTCCAGTTTCATTCTTCTGCATGTCACTGTCCAGTTTTCCCAACACTATTTGCTGAAGAGACTGTCTTTTCTCCATTGGATATTCTTTCCTGCTTTGTTGAAGATTAGTTGGTCATATATTTGTGGGTCCATTTCTGGGCTCTGTATTCTGTTCCTTTGATCTATGTGTCAGTTTTTGTGCCAGTACCATACTGTCTTGAAGACTATAGCTTTGTAATACAGCTCGAAGTCTAGAATTTTGATGTCTCCAGGTTTGGTTTCTTTTTCAACATTACTTAGGCTACTCAGGGTCTTTTCTGGTTCCATACCAATTTTAGAATAGTTTCTTCTACCTCTGTGAAGAATGCTAGTGTTATTTTTATAGGTCCTGAATTGAATGTGTAGATTGCTTTGGGTAGTATTGACATTTTAACATTATTTGTTCTTCTAATCCATGAGCATGGAATGTATTTCCATTTATTAATGTGTTCTTGAATTGCCTTCATTAGTGTTCTATAGTTTTCAGTGTACAGATCTTTTACTTGTTTGGTTATGTTTATTCCTAGGTATGTTATGGTTTCTGGTACGGTTGTAAAAGGGATCAATTTCTTGATTTCTCTTTCTGCTGCTTTATTATTGGTGTATAGAAAGGCACATTTTTGTACATTTACTTTATATCCTGTTTCTTTGCTGAATTAACATATCAGTTCTAGCAGCTTTTTGGTGTATCCTTTCAGGTTTTCCACATAGAGTATCATGTCATTTGTGAAGAGTGAAAGGTTGATCTCTCCTTGCCAGTTTGTATGCCCTTTATTTCATGTTGTCTAATTGGTGAAGCCAGGACTTCCAGTACTATGTTAAACAATAGTGGAGAGAGTAAGCATCTCAGTCATGTTCTTGACCTTAAGGGTGAAGTTCTCAGGTTTTCCCCATTGAAGGTAATATTAGGTATGAGTCTTACATATGTGGCCTTTATGATGTTGAGGCATGTTCCTTCTATCCCGACTTTCTTGAGGGTTTTTATCAAGAAACGATGCTGTGTTTTGACAAAATGCTTTTTCTGCATCTATTGAGAGGATCATGTGGTTCTTATCCTTTCTTTTATTAATGTGGTGTGTCATGTTGATTGATTTGTGGGTACCACCCCTGCAGCCCAGGAGTAAATTCAACTTGATCATGGTAAATAATTCTTTTAATATGTTAGTATTTTTGTGTTTGATTTGCTAGCATCTTGTTTAGAATTTTTGCATCCATGTTCTTCAGGGAAATTGGTCTGTAGTTCTTTTTAGTGGGTTCTTTGCTTTTGGAATCAAGGTAATGCTGGTAATCCCCGTAATACATAGAAGGAGTTTGGAAGTTATCATTTCATTTCTATTTTTTAGAAAACTTTCAAAACAATAGGTATTAATTATTCTCTAAAAGGTTGGTAGAATACCCCTGGGAAGCCATCCGTCCTGGATTATTGTTTCTTGAGAGATTTTTGATTACCGATTCAATTTCCTTTTTGGTTTTGAGTCTGTTCAAATTGTCTATTTCTTCCTGTTTTCATTTTGGTAGTTTATATGTTTGTAGGAATATGTCCATTTCTTCCATATTGTCCAATTTGTTGGCATGGAACTGCTCAGAATATTCTCTCATAATTGTTTGTATTCCTGCAGTTCTGGTTGTGATCGCTCCTCTTTCATTCATTATTTATTTAAGTCCTTTCCTTTTTCATTTTGATAAGTCTGGCTAGAGGGTTATCAGCTTTGTTAATTCTTTCAAAGAACCATCTCCTAGTTTAGTTGATCTGTTCTACTATTTTTATTTCAATATCATTGATTTATGCTAATCTTTATTATTTCCCTTCTTCTGCTGGTTTAGGGCTTTCGTGCCTGTCCTTTTTCCAGCTCCTTTCTTTAGGTGTAAGTTTACATTGTGTATCTGAGACTTTTCTTCCTTCTTTAGGATAGGCATGGATTGCTACACACTTTCCTCTGTGACCACCTTTGGGGCATCCCAAACATTTGGACTTTCGTGTTTTCATTTTCTTTGGCTTTCACATACTTTTTAATTTCCTCTTTAATTTCTTGGTTAACCCATTCATTCTTTAGTAGGATATTCTTTAACCTTCAAGTATCTGTGGTCTTTCCAAAATTTTTCTTGTGGTTGATTTCAAATTTCATGGCTTTGTGGTCTGAAAATATGCACGGTATGATCTCATTATTTTTTTGTACTTGCTTGAGAGCTGAATTGTGACCCAGTATATGATATATTCTGGAGAATGTTCCACGTGCACCTGAGAAGAATGTGTATTCTACTGCTTTAGGATGAAATGTTGGCAATATATCTGTTAAGTCAGTACACTCCAATATGTCATTCAAAGCCATTCTTCTGTTGTTGATTTTCTGCATAGAGGATCTGTCCATTGCTGTAAGTGGGATACTGTAAGTAGGGTGTCATTCCCCTACTATTATTTTTCATTATCAATGAGTTTATGTTCATTATTAATTAATTTATAATTAACAAGTTGGGGGCATAGTTACAATTCTTAAATCTTCTTGATGGATAGACCCATTATTCTGATATGATGTCCTTCTTCATCTCTTGTTACACTCTTTGTTTTAAAATCTAGTTTGTCTGATATAAGTATGGCTACGCTGCCTTTCTTTTGATGTCCTTTAGCATGATAGATTGCTCTCCATCCCCTCACTTTCAATATGCAGATGTCTTTTGGTCTAACTGAGTCTCTTTTAGGAGATGGATCTTTTTTAGTCCACTCTGATATCCTGTGTCTTTTGATTGGAGCTTTAGACCATTTGTGTTCAGAGTGCTTGTTGAAAAATATGAATGTAGTGCCATTATGTTACCTGTAGAGATAGTGTTTCTAGTTATGTTTTCTGGCCCTTCCTACTCTTTGTTGTTCTTGGTCTTTTTTTTTGTTTTTGTTTTTGTTTTTCTCCACTCGAAGAGTACCCCTTAAAACTTCTTGCAGGACTGGTTAAGTGGTCACACACTAGTTTTGTTTGGGTTAGTCTTTATCTCTCCTATTCTGAATGACTGACTCACTGGATAAAAAATTCTTAGATGCATATTTTTCCCATTCAGCATGTTGAATATATCCTTCCACTCCATTCTGACCTGCCAAGTTTCTGTGAACAGATCTACTCCAAATCTGATCTGTCTTCCCTTGTAGGCTAAGGATGTTTTTTTTCCCTTTCTGCTGTCATGACTCTTTCCTTGTCTGTGTATTTTTTTAATTAGGCTATGATAGGTGTTTGTGAAAGTTGACTTTTGTTGCATTTAAGTGGGAGTTCTCTGTGCTTCTTAGATTTTGAAGTCTGTATCCCTCCCTGATTAGGGAATTTTTCAGCTATAATTTGCTCACATACACCTTCTGCCCCCTTTTTTTTTTTTGTCTTCTCTTCATCTTCTGGGACATCTATAACACAAATGTTATTCCTCTTTGATTAGTCACTGAGTTCTCTAAGTCTTGTATTGTGATCTTTTGCCTTTGTTACCCTTTTATTTTTAGCTTCATTATTTTCCATAAATTTATCTTCTAGATCACTGAGTAGCTGCCCTGCTTCATCTATCCTCACCATCATGGCATCAATTTGAGATTGCATCTTGGTTATGGCATTTTTAAAGTTGAGCCTGGCTAGATTTTAGTTCTTTTATCTCTGCAGAAAGAGATTCTCTCATGTCTTGTATGCTTTTTTAAACCCCAGGTGGTATTTTTATAATCATGGTTTTAAATTCTAGTTCAGACATCTTATTTGCATTTGTGTTGATTAAATCCCTGGCCATCATCTCTTCCTGTTCTTTCTTTTGGGCTGAATTCCTCTGTCTACAACAGTCTCACTGAAATATACAGATTGTTGTGTTGATCCTCAGATCAGTTTCCTCGGTGTTCAGAATGCTTTGATGTTAATCTAGCTGTAGTTCAATGAGTGAAACCCGTACAGGATCCCCTCACTACTCCATCATCTTAACTCCTCTCCCTCCATACTGTTTTGATTATTACAGTTTTGTAGTGTACTGTAAAATCTGGCATTGTGATACCTACAGCTTTGTTTTTCTTTTTCAAGATTTTATTCGCTATTTGGGGTCTTTTGTAGCTCCATGCAAATTTTAGGATTTTTTGTTCTAGCCCTGTGAAAAACGTTGCCGATATTTGATGGGGATTGCATTGAATCTGTAGATTGCTTTGAGTAGTATGGACATGTTAACAATATTTGTTCTTCCAATCCATGAGAATGTAATGTTCTTCCATTTCTTTGTATCTTCTTCAGTTTTTTTCTTCAATGATTTATAGTTTTCACAGTATAGGTCTTTCATTTACTTGATAAAGTGTATACTTATGTACTTCATTCCTTTGGGGGTAGCTGTCAAATTGTTATCTTAATTTCTCTTTCTAGTACTTTGTTGTTAGTATATAAAAATCCAACAAATTTCTATACTAATTCTGTATCCTGCATCTTTACTGAATTCATTCATCAGTTCTAGTGGCTTTTTGGTGTAATCTTTAGGGATTTTTAATATATAATATTATGTCATCTATAAATAGTGAAAGTTTTACTTCTTCCTCACCAATCCAAAGAACACAAATACATGGAGGCTAAATAACATGCTACTAAACAATGAATAGTAAACCAAGGAATCAAAGAGGAAGTAAAAAATACATGGAAACAAATGAAAATGAAAGCACAGTTTCAAATACAGAATCTCTAGATGCAGCATAAGCTATTTTAAGAGAGACAATTATAGCAATATATGCCTACCTCAAGAAACAAGAAAAAAATAAATAATTAACCTTATACTTAAAGGAGCTCAAGAAAGAAGAAAAAACAATGCCCAAAGCTAGTAGAAGATAGTAAATTAAAAAGGTTAGAGCAGAAGTTAATGAAATACAGATGAAAAACAAAGCAAAACAATTGAACAGATCAATAAAGCCAGGAGCGGTTTCATCAAAAATATCAACAAGACTAATAAACTTTTAGCTGGACTTATCAAAAAAAATAAGAAGAAGAGGATTCAAATAATAAAATGAGAAATGAAGAAGCAGATATAACAGCTGATACCACAAAAATGCAAAGGATTATGAGAGAATATTATGAAAAATTATATACTAATAAATCATATACTAACAAACCTCTATAATGGATAAATTCCTAGAAATATATAACCTTCTAAAGCTGAATCAGAAAGAAATAGAATTCTTGAACAGACAAATTTCTAGCAATTAAATTAAATTAATAATCAAAAACCTCCCCCCTAAAAAGTTCAAGACCAGATAGATTCACAGACGAATTCTACCAAACATTTAAAGAGTTAATACCTATTATTCTCAGACTATTCCAAGAAATAGAAGAGGAAAGAAAGCTTCAAAATTCATTCTTTGAAGCCAGCATTACCCTGATACCAAAACCAGATAATGACACCACAATAAAAGAGACATATATCTTTGATGAATGTAAATGCAAAAATCCTCAACAAAATATTAGCAAACCAAATCCAACAATATGTTAAAAAATCATTCACCACAATTAAGTAAGATTTATTCCAGGGATGCAAAGGTGGTTCAATATTTGCAAATCAATTTGTGTGATATATCACATTAACAAGAGAAAGATAAAAGCCATATAATCACCTCAATAGATGTAGAAAAGGCATTTCACAAAGTGCAAAATCCATTCATGATAAAAACTCTCAATAAGTGGGTTTAGAGACAGTATACCTCCAAATAATAAATACCACATGTGAAAAATCCCCAACTAACATCATACTCAATGGTGAAAAGAGAGCTTTTCCTCTAAAATCAGGAATAAGACAGGGATGTCCACTCTCACCACTTTTATTCAACATAGTAATGGAAGTCCTAGCCACATCTGAGCCCCAAAATCTAGAAGACAGATCTAAATAGCATGAGAAAGTATTAGGATCTTTCTTCTAAAGATGGATAAATAAGCAGAATTACAAAGCTTCATCTGCCTAAAATGATGTTCCACAGATCATCTACCAATTCAGGCTGCATTTTATTAAACAAGATTTTCCTGTAAACTTCAAATGAGAGCATCTAATACTGTCAATATTTTATACCTTCATATTAATTACTCCATCCTGGCTTCTTTATGGATTTTGAATAAATGAAATATTTCACTGAGGAACAGGGATAATAGAAGAAGTAAAGGAGTATTTGGTGAGAGGAACCCTTTGGGGACTTATAGTATGTAATTATGAGTAGCAGGAGTGTCCTATGCATCCACTAAGAGGCAGTGAAAGAGTGCTATAAAATAGGTGGAAAGACACCTACTTTGCAATTTCGCCTGATAACACCAGCCTACATAGGCCAAGCCTGGTTTTGAGTTTGTCATAGTTTCAGGTGATAATAAACAATATCAGAAACACTTCCTGGTTATTGGATAATTCTATGAGTTTTGAAACTAATATTTTTGTTGTTTTGATTCAGTAAAACAGTCATGTCGTTGTTGTCTATTTTCTTTAATTTTTTTTCTTCATGATGTGTTTAATCCAATGACTATTTTCAGAAGGCCCTAGGTAGATTTCTGACTCTGGCAAGAAATTTCCAAAGAATAAAGTTTCTCAATTGGCAGTTCTTCGTATAACTTTCTTCCTATGATTTTTTTTTTAAATATCATGTTTTCCTTCTCCCCATTTTACAGAAATGGGAATATGAAGGCAAAAGCCAAATTATAGCATGAAGTCTAGAAAAATGATTTAAATGTTCCATAATTGTGTATGAAACATTTCTGACTTAGTGATTTGATAAAGTCGCATTGATTCTGCCTAGTGATCATGGTGAGAGTATAGACTTTGAGTCAAAATATTAATTTTTAGTCTACAACTGTGTGACCTTGATCTGATCACTAAGGTTCTCTAGGCCTCAGCAAACTCCCCTTGCATAAAGTGTGATTATATGATTAGATGATGTTTGATATTTTCTTTCAAGCTATAAATTCAGTGATTTTGAGTGTAGAAATCTACAAAGCCACTTAAGGGGGAAAAATCCATTCATTTATAAAATATTTATTGAGCTACTATATATCATATTTCTTACAAATGAAAAAGCTAAATATCTTAATCCATGGAGTTATTTTGTTTGTATATATTTAGAGAAAAGAACTTGAGAATTTTACATGAAAAATCAGGAAGTCAATTTTAGAAATAGATACTTAATGCATTTAATCAGCAATTAATACAACCTCAATTAAATAATGGACTTTCAAATGGATGAAATAATAACTTTCAGGGCTAAATTATATTTGAGAATACTTACTTTGAGAAATAAGTTTTTATGCTCTGGAACCATCACTTCAAAACACAGCACCTATTCCATTTCATTCTTTACTTATTAGATTTTCTTTTTGAAAATACAAATTTATTTCCTATAAAATAAAAAGAACATTTCAAGATGGCTAGAGTTTCTTTTAGTGATAATACAATTCTGAATGGGAAAATAATATATATGCTTCTAGGTGAACAGCCCGAAAGAAAAAGAGCTCTCAAATCAAATTTGTAGGGTTGGGAGTAGTTGTTGATTTATTATTACTATGTGTATCAGTTTTCTAGGGTTACTTAGCAAACACTACAGACAGGGTGGCTTATGTAACAGAAATTTTATCCCTGGAGGCTAAAAGTCCAAAATCAAGATATTGGCAGGTTCACTTTCTTCTGTGGCCTCTTTCCTTGGCTTGCAGATGGCTACCATCTGACTGTGTTTTCACGTGGTCATTCCTTTCTCTGTGTTGTTTGTGCCCTAATTTTCTCTTCTTATTAGGATGCTAGTCATATTGGACTAAGGCCTCCCTAACACCCCCACTTTAAATTAATTGCCTCTTTAAAGGCCCCATCTCAACATACAATCACATTCTAGGGTACTGGGGGTAAGAATTTCAATATTGGAATTTGGAGGGATACAAATTAGCTCA
Organism: Proteles cristata cristata; assembly: GCA_017311185.1. Classification (NCBI taxonomy): domain Eukaryota; kingdom Metazoa; phylum Chordata; class Mammalia; order Carnivora; family Hyaenidae; genus Proteles; species Proteles cristata. The sequence continues at coordinate 1,046 of JAESUZ010001901.1, read as the reverse complement.
TAACACTATGTTTATTTTTATAATATTAAATATAATTTTTGTTTTTCTTACTACAGTGTATTTTAATTTTAATTATACAACTGCCTTGTACGTGTATCAGCTTATCACATTGTACCAAAGAAATAAAACTAATTGCTTCAAAATGCATCTTAATTATGATAAATGTTCACAACATTTTTATAACATTTGATTTTTTTCTTGTTAAACCTAACAGAGAATTGGAACTCGTTCACATATCATACATTAGACAGTAAGCCAGACATTTTTTTTCTTCCTTAAATAGTTTATTGTCAAGTTGGTTTACCTATAACACCCAGTGCTCATCCCAACAAGTGCCCTCCCCCATGCCCATCACCCCCCTTCCCCTCTCGCCCACCCTATCAGCCCTCAGTTTGTTCTCAGCATTCAAGAGTCTCTCATGGTTTGCCTCCTTCCCTCTCCCCAACTATTTTTCCCCGTCTTCTCCCTCATGGTCCTCCGTTAACTTCCTCCTAATCCATCTATACATGAAACATGTGGTATCTGTCCTTCTCTGCCTCACTTATTTCACTCAGCATAGCACTCTCAAGTTCCATCCACACTGCTACAAATAGCCAGATTTCATTCTTCCTCATTGCCATGTAGTATTCCATTGTATAAATAAACCACATCTTCTTGATCCATTCATCAGTTGACGGGCATTTAGATTCTTTCCATGTTTTGGCTATTGTGGAGAGTGCTGCTATGAACATTGGAGTACATGTGCCCCTATGCATCAGCACTCCTGTATCCCTTGGGTAAATTCCTAGCAGTGCTATTGCTGGGTCATAGGGGAGTTCTATTGTTAATTTTTTAAGAAGTCTCCACACTGTTTTCCAGAGTGGCTGCACCAGTTTACATTCCCACCAACAGTGTAGGAGGGTGCCCATTTCTCCACATCCCCACCAGCATCTAGAGTCTCCTGATTTGTTCATTTTAGCCATTCTGACTGGCGTGAGGTGGTATCTCAGTGTGGATTTCATCTGCATTTTCCTGATGATGAGGGACGCTGAGCATCGTTTCCTGTG